>QVOA01005548.1:0-33466 GCA_014825685.1 Pseudomyrmex cubaensis | reverse complement strand
ATACTCGGTTTGCTTTTTCTTTTTAGACTCTCTCAGAGACTCAGTCTGCTTTTTTAGTTTAGACTCTCTCACTGACTCGGTTTGCTTTTTTAGTTTAGACTCTCTCAGAGACTCCGCTTGCTTTTTAAGTTTAGACCCTCTCAGAGACTCGGTTTGCTTTTTTATTTTAGACTCTCTCAGAAACTCTGTATGCTTTTTTAGTTAAGGCTCTTTTAGAGACTCGGTTTGCTTCTTTAGTTTTGTTTCTTTCGGAGACTCGGTTTGCTTTTTTAGTTTTGTTTTTCTCGGAGACTCGGTTTGCTTTTTTACTTTCATACTCGGTTTGCTTTTTCTTTTTAGACTCTCTCAGAGACTCAGTCTGCTTTTTTAGTTTAGACTCTCTCACTGACTCGGTTTGCTTTTGTAGTTTATACTCTTTCAGAGACTCTGTTTGCTTTGTTAGTTTAGACTTTCTCAGAGCTCGGTTTGCTCTTTTACATGAGACTCTTTTAGAGACTCGGTTTGCTTTTTTAATTTCGCTTTTCTTGGAGACTCGGTTTGCTTTTTTAGTTTAGACTCTTTCAGAGACTCGGTTTGCTGTTTTAGGTTCGTGTCTCTCGGAGACTTGGTTTGCTTTCTTAGTGTTGCTTTTTTCGGTTTGCTTTTGTAGTTTTGCTCCTCGCTGAGACTCGGGGCGGATTTGAAACTGTGATTCGAGACCGAATCTCGAGACCGAGACTGAAACCGAGACCGAGAAAAAGTAGTACAATATTACTGTACTACATAAAAACTCTTTCTCTATATAAATCTAGTCAACAAAAGAAATGATATCAGAGAATAGCGCTAAGTAAATCTTGTACGTTTATACGTGAGTACAAAATTAAATATTAGGAAAGTATAAAAAGAGCCTTGCGTGAAATGTCTTTAATCATGTCAAATTTTACATTTATAGACTTCGCTTTGTATGAAAAGGTGGAAAAAGTTGTGTGGAATTGTTTTCAAAATAAAAATATTTAATGCAAATATAGCGTGGCTGGAAAAATTATTAAAATAATTACAGAACAATGTGTACGTCTTCACTTTTTTACAAGCGTACACGGACGACGGCGATCTCGCTTGTGTGCGTTTTGGAATCGTACACGTATCACGGAATAGAACCATGTCCACGTTTAAACATAGCGTACCGACAAGTCGCTCGTGGACATCGCTACGTAGGTGCCATTGTGCACCACCCATAAACATGCGCTAGTTTACTGGGCGGAAAAGCGATCTCAAAAACTCTTATGTGCCTGGCCGCTCTCAGGCTTCTCTCTGCTATTACAGTTTCTCGTATGGTTCTAACCGCTTTCAGTCTTCTCTTTCAGTTTACACAATTCGAACTTGATACTGATTGGTTAAATTTCTAATTGGACTAAAAACGGCGGAAGAGAGAAGTAACCAATCAAGAAACATTATAAGAATCTAATTGTTATTGTATGAAAAGAAAAGGAAGACGAAATGTATTGTTTTAATAAATTAAAATTCATGTTTTAAATGTTACCTATAAATTTTTATATAGGGTTTTTATGACAATTTTGAATACACTCAACATATAACTTATTTAGTTAAATAAAAAATAAATATTGACTTTTATCAATAACATAAATTAGAACATAACAATTATTTAAAAAATTATATTCAAAATTAGAAAAAAAGTTTTGCTAAAATTAATATAAGTTAATCAGTATTTATTTATATACAAAAGAATTTTAATATGTGTTTTAATATGCGCTGTTTCTTACTTTCAATCTTTTTTTTTCATATGAAAATATATGTACATGAATATTAAACTAAAAATTTTAAAACAAATAAAACATGTTAATATTTGCATATTCCGTATGCAAAAGCGAAGACAACTTTTCTATCTCATACCAAACTTAAAAAGTGTATGATTTTAAATGTAAGAAGATTTTGTTAAGCACATGATAAACTACTATAACTATAGTTACTGATATCGTAATATCATTTCAAAATATTTTTATATATGGTCATATATTACATTACACGCTCTTATATATTATGCTTAGATAATTTCTGACCGACCTAGTCGATCGAACGTTAGTCGCACGCAATACTTCTCTTCGTTAACGTGTGCTCCGTGTGATTACTTGCGTAGATATTCTGTGCGAATTCAATAAGTCACATTTAAAGAGTTTCAATATACTAGTTCTTCTTATCAACTTCTAGTCTGCCTTTCTTCAAGAATCATCAACGAAGTTATTTAACGAATAATTTTCGAAAACTTATTGTGCACTTAAACGTGTTATCTTTATTTATTTTTACGCCACTGTAGAAGACATATCTCAATCATGGCTTGTCCAGTATCAAGCGGTATCGCGTAAGTAATATTTTTTTTCTACCTCAAATGATAATAAATTGATAACATTTGGTTTTATCAAAGGTTATAAACTCATTTTTAAAGATTAAAATTAATGACTAGATTTTTTTAATGTCAAACAAACAGATTCACCACTCTAAAATTTTTTAAATTCTTTAACTGTTATCCTGCATTCGAGAGCGCACGCGCTTTTTGCATCATATATTATATTTATTAATATATATATATATATATATAAATAAATATATATATATATATATATATATAATATTAATATAATATTATATTACTTATTAAAATATACTTTATGTGTCAAATTATTGTGAAAAATAACAGATGTGCTTAATATTCAGCATATTTTCTTCCTGCATCAGAGTTTCAACATCGAAGTCGACAGTTTTACGTAAGAAAATACGCCAATAAAAAAATATTCTGAGCGAATTCAAAACAAATTGCGTAAAAGATAATGTAATCGTCATTCGATTTGTGATGTCTTAATCGCATTGTATCGCTCTCGTTTGCATTTAAAGTGCATACGAAGTTACATATGCAATTACAAAAGTGATAACAATGAACATATTTATTAAAGAGAAGATCAAGGTTCGGACGAAGACAGGATAACGCAAGGACCAGCATTACTCTACGGCGAATATCTCTGCTTAGACAAAATCTTGTCCGCGCAAAGGTTGCTCAGCGCCGAATATAGTAACGAAGTTCACGATGAGCATCTTTTCATCGTCACTCATCAAGGTGTTAATAATTGAGAGTTTTTTCTTATGTAGCCTGATTAAAAATAAGCAGTAATTAAATTTACTTCTACGCTAACAGAAAATATTGTAAAATTATACAATAACATTATAAAATTACGCATTTATCTTTTTCATATAAAATTAATTGTTTTTTAATCCAAACAAAGAGCTTAATAAATTACTTACTTACTTGATACATATATTTTGATTTTCATAGCCTACGAGCTCTGGTTCAAGCAAATTATTTTCGAGCTCGACTCCGTCAGGGCGCTTTTCAGCTCCGAATCTACCGCATGCAACGCGTCCAACGGATCTTCCAACAAACACTCAGCCATCAACGAGAAAAATAAAGCTTCTTACATCCTGAACGAGTCAAAAACCCTGGAGATTCTGAAGCGATTGAATCGTATTGTACTTATCCTGAAAGTATGTTTTAAAAACGATTTTATATAGCCAATAGAAATAAATATTATTCTGTCTGTAATGTGAATAGAGATTACTTACAAGTAGATGCTAAGCCCGAGTGTTTCATAGACAAATCCGCTTATTTTAGTAACAGTAATAGTTATGAAAGGTGAACGGCTCTTAATCGAAAGCCGATTAGTCTGCAGCCGAATAGCCTCTGTATGTTTCTCTATATAGCTTTTAATTAAATTTTTCTATCCCACTAGATAAAGCTGTTTATTTTTGAGACACATTTTCTTACAGTAGTTGACACATTGCAGAAACACACACACATACATATATACACATATGTGTGTATAGTATATATATTTACATATATAGATTACATTTATATATACATACGCAAAGTGACTATTACATGAAATAAAGCATACATTAAATGCAAAATAATTCAGACAAAAAAATATAAATATAAAAAGTACACAAATTCAATAAATTTTGTTTTTTAGTTTGTATTTTATTTTGGCGTCTCTACATATTCTATCTTACATATGTAGGTGTTTTACTTTTTTGCGATAAATTTCAACGATGTGTCGCAATAATAATGTTTGTCAAACAACACGGTATGTATTTTCATTATTCAATTGAACATGACGCAGGTATACCGTGAGAACCACAGAAATGATATTGGAGGCTGAGTGAAATAATATCCCTAGACGCGTTATGCGACACCGTGTACTTTGCTTGTAGTAATCACGTTAGGCAACTACTCTGTTTCAATACCGCAGAATGGATGTGCGGTTGCGCCTTTCCCTTATGATTCGATGAAACATCTTTCCGCGGCATTGCACCACTGATATATGTATCAAAACATAATATCGGATATCTTGAGGCAAAGATTTGCGATTGAAACGAGAAGTCTCTTAATGTTCAAACATTTGATTTTTAAAACAAAAAACATCATATTTAAAAGTTGAAATATATGATTTATTTGAATTTTTATACGTACCCTATATAATGCACTACGCGTTTGCCTTTTATACTGTTCGCATACCCTCTGTTTATTCCGGCATCCATAGAAATGCAGTCGCGCTGAAAAATCGATGGCGCCGTTTTGAACATAGATTTTAGAACTTGCAAAATCGGAGAAACAAAGAGAAAAAAGCGTTAATTTGATAACAAAGCGTGTATATACAAAGCGTCTTTCCCGTTGACTTATTCTCATATAAAATGAAATTTATTTATATATTGCGAAAAAATACTGTGATCAACAAACTTAGTTTAGTTTAAGTCACTTATTGCTTCAACTACTTGGTTTTCAATTGTCTATAAGAGTCTATAAGAGTTAAAATAAAACATGTTTTTTTAAATTAAAACAAATACTTGCTCGGTAATCTTTGATCGTCGTATGTTGGATTAAATAATTTTTTTTTTACCAGGTTTTTTCTCAATATATAATTATTATCCAATCTTTTTAGATTACTTAATTTTTCGCAAATCTCAGCAAAGTAACACTATATGAATATTAATTTACAGTTGTTGGTAGATCAAGTAACAATTCTCGAAACGATGACGCCGTTGGACTTCATAGAGTTTCGAAACTATCTGTGTCCAGCTTCGGGTTTCCAGTCGTTACAATTTCGTCTGCTGGAAAACAAACTGGGCGTGAAGCAGGAAAACAGAGTCAAATATAATCAGAATTATATAAAGGTCTTTGGTAGAGACCCGAAAGCTATCGAGGCAATCAAGAGATCGGAGGAGGAATGCAGTCTCAGTACCCTGGTTCAAAGATGGTTAGCCAGAACGCCAGGTCTCGAGACAGATGATGATTTCAATTTTTGGGGAAAATACAAGCGATCGGTGGAGCAAATGCTGGCCGAGCAGGAAAAAGTCGCACACGTAATCATGTCTAAATCAATTCTGCAAATCGTAACAGTTAAATCATGTAAAATTAAACTGATCAAATATATGAGATGTCAATATCCACATTTTTTCTCGACAGTTTTGAAGACAATCTTTTTTTGTCTTTTTTTATAAAGTTTTCTTACAAAGCATTAACTTTTTAAGCCAAATTATAATTATTAGCCGTATTGTAGTGTATTTGAGAAAACTTTATCAATTTTTTTTAGAAACAACCGAGGGAACAAGTCAGAGAATACTTATTGAGTAATGTGCAATCGCAGAGGGCAGTTTTTGATACTATCTTCAACGAATCTCTTCACAACGCCCTTGTGTCGCGAAGCGAACGAAGATTCTCACATGGGGCTCTTCAAGGAGCGATAATGATCACTTTGTATCGGGATGAGCCGCGATTTAGTCAGCCGCATCAGATCCTTACGGCGTTAATGGATATCGACTCTCTAATCACGAAATGGAGGTGTAAGAAAAATACTTTTCGAAGAATCGCGTGAAACGCTTATTATAACATGTAGGATATCTCAGGATATTATTATACATATTTAGTTTTATTTATTCTTCAATTAAGGAAGTATTCTATCTTGTAAACATAAAAGATTATTTTTTCGCGAATATATGTTGTAGGATATATTTTCGAGGCTTCAGACCTTTGAAATATGCGTAATATATAAAAAATTTTTACCCGACAAGAAAGCAACTCTTTAAGCAAATCTTTCATAAAGTTTGTATCTTTAATTAATATTCTTTTTCACGATTTTTCATTTTTATCTCTGAATGTTATAATTAAAATATGTTTGAGATCTCATTATGTTTATTAGTAAACTTTAATTTTTACTGATGTATAATCTAACGATTCTTTCATTTTTTGTTGCTCGTGGAGAGAGAGAAAAATGTTTGTTTTGTTTTTAATTCCAGATAACCATGTTATCATGGTACAAAGGATGATCGGATCTCAGCAGCTAGGTACCGGTGGCTCTTCTGGCTATCAATATTTAAAGTCTACGTTAAGGTATTTTTTTTTTTTTTTATTACTCTTTGTATATTTATGTAATACATTTTTTAATTAATTCCGATACATACGCACGATATTTAATGTAGAGATTTTTTAAAATCTAAAACTTTTCTAAATGTATGGTGGAACTTTGTCCACATAAAATAGTTTACAATGTAATTAAAAAAACAAACACTATATAGTAAAAATTGTCTCAAAATGTTATCCAATGCTCAGATTTTTTTATAAAAATTAAAACGCTTTTCAGAATTTCTCATAAACAATTCAAATACTTTTAAATATTTCTGAATAGTTTTGAGAGAATCGATGGTGTATATATAGATAATTTCACGTGAAATTGTTTTTACTGTTCGCTCTTATTGGCTCCTGGTACACACGACTTTGCAGAATCTTGGCTTTTATAAATACCTACACTTTTATTACTTTTGTCAAAATTGATTTAAAAATTATTTATTTTTACCAACAGTGATAGGTATAAAGTCTTCCTGGACTTGTTCAACTTGTCGACGTTCTTGATACCTCGTCACATGATCCCGCCGTTGACAAAGCAAATGAAGACGAAGCTGTCAATCGCTTGGAATGGTTGGGATACAAATCAAAATAAGCCAGAAGACTCTTAAATAAGCTTCTAAATCGCACGCGTGACAAAGGTAAATCTTATAAAATTCTCTGACTCTGACAAGTTCAAATTTTTTTCCTAATATTTCCTAATGTAAGAAATGTTAAATGACACTTACGTTGCACATGTTAATAATTAATTAATTAATTAATAAGTAATATTATATATTATACATAAAGATATATATATATATATAAATATCTTTTATAAATAAAATATCTACAGATCATACAGATCATAAATTTTAAAATTATACTTTACAATAACATTAAAATAACAGTTAGTTGAAAGAATCTCTGAAAATTAAGAATTATTTATGATTTTATGTTAATTAAATACACAAGATGATTCAAAATGTCAATGTTTATTATTATTATATATTATATAATATATACATGCGTGCGTAATTGAATATTTCATTGTCGCATTTCTGAATTCGATGTATTGTTTTGTAAAAAACTTATATAGTTATATTGCAATATACGTGTATATTACGTTATTATAAATATATTTACGTTATTATAATATATCTAATTTCTTTTGGTTCCTCTTTTTACTTATCTCTCACAAGTAAACCTTGAAACGAACCTTATAATAAATCAGACAACATCGAGCGACGAAACTTGATTAACAATGCCTGTATAAACATACAACATATATATTAGCATTTATTTATTCATACACTAAAATAATCATAGATAACTTATTCGCGCGGAGCACGAATTATATACATCGTTTGTTCGTATTTAATTCCTTACCGCATAAATTTTTACCGATTGCGATGTAAAGGTAACCCTTATTGCCAAATGTAGGTCCCCACGAGTTTTTAACGATGTAATGCGGTATACTCGCTGTCAAGTCGTATCCCACTATCTGCACGGCATGATTCAAATTGTCGAACGAACTGTCGCAGTGATACTGTATCACACCGCCTAAATAATTCTGCCAAGATATGGCATTCACCGCAGCCGCTACAGGTCCGTGAGTAACAAGCAGTGTCAGAAGTTTGCTCTCGGCGTTTACAAAACTGGAACAAATTTGATTAGTGCTAAAAAAATCGTCGTTGGAATTTTCGTTCCGACATTACGAATTTTGTGTAATAAAAACGTAATAAACGTGAATATATTTTTTATGATAATAAGAACATTTGAACAAACGTTAACTCTACCTGTCGCATGTGAAATCCTTTATTCTTACTCCCGATGTTTTTGCAGAAACTCTGAAATATCAGCTCACGTTAAAATCCGTGATATTATATCATTATTTATTTATAATGACAATTGCAATTACAAAAATCTCTCGAATTTTTTATATAAATATATTTTTTTATTATCTAGAAAAATACCATAAACCTACTTCTTAGACAATGTACACGTGTCGTCCCGCAGTGTGAGAGGGTAAGCGTTTTCGGAGACGATTGTGGTCTTCGATTCTAACAGCCACGAAAGTAAACTGCATATATCACCGCCTTGGCATCCGTAATCGCCCGGCATACAGTCGATCATCTGCATAATGTCGCGAGATGGAAATTTAATTTAATCGCCGACTAACATTTTGCGCGCGTAGGGATTCAAAAAAGATTAAAAATAATTTTCCAATTTCTTTAAGCGCGTTATACAAGAGTCGTTAAGTATGAGACTTTTTTGAATATCATAAAATTGTAAAACATTTTTCTAGAGATTCCTACTTATATAAGCGGCGTAGATTGCGCTGCAAAGGGACTGCTAGAGAAGATTTAAAAAATGAAGCTGTTCAAAAGATGATCACATAATTATATAACTGATTTATTCGATAAAGCGCGCAGAATTTTGTAATAAAATTTTGTGCGCTTTTTCCCTTCACTTGAAAACAGAAAAACCGTGTCAGGAATATATAACAACCTACTTCCTGCACGCTAAAGGAATAGAAAGTTCCGTTTTTGATGGCGTACATGGATTCGGCCACCCCAATAGTGCTGAACGCCCAACACGCCCCGCAGCTCTCCTGACTCAAAACCGGGCCAACAACTCCTTTGTCGCGCCAGTCAACCTTAGGTGGCATTGTTGCTCTTTTCGCGTGATCAATCGAATCCGATGTATGCTGATAATAGTACGAAGCCGTAGTGTGTTTTTGGCCTAATTAAGAGATAAAAGCGTCTACATTCGTATCAGCGAATAAATTACAACTCTAAATTGTTTTTACATTTGCACTGATTGAGTTTTCTCTTGTGATATTTTTTACAACTCGTTTATTCGTGCAACATAAACAATTTTTATGAATTTTGTTTTTGTGAAAAGCATTATTATTATTTTTTTTTATATCTAAACTTACTCCACAAGGGTAAGTTGGGAAGCAGAGCTCGTTCTATGAATTCATTTTCCGACAAATCGGAAAATTCCGTCAGTCCGTAGTGCGCGCTTTCTTGCGACGATCGAAAACTATTCATCTTTTCAATATGTCGCAATGATCTCTGTAATCAACCGACACGCTAAAGTTTCCGTATATAAATAAATATTTATCAAACATTTTGTAAATTGAATTAAAATTAAACGCATAAAGAAATGTGTGTGTGTTATATATATGTATATTTAATTATAATTATAGTACAAAATAAATTCAAAGCCGCTTTCCGCGCTCATCGCTTGCGCAACTGTATGTATATATACAATCGCTTGTCTGACAAATCGTCTTATCGTTTACCTGAAAGCGTTCGAGTCGCTGTTTATACTCGACGGGATTGTCCTTGTAGGATTTATTGTAACGAGTAACATAGTCCGCGAACAGTTTAGAGTCTTCGAAATTTTTGTCCGGCCCCACTCTGATCGGTATTATAAAGAAACACAGACTCACGACCAGTACTATTATCACCACTGTACGCCACTCCATATTCTTGTGTGAAGCGCGATACGCACAACATTCTCGCGCGCGATACCTCGTCACGCATCGAGTATAGTATGTGCCAGATAAAGTATATATATGTATGTATAGTACAATAGATTTTCAGTACTGTAACTTGAAACGTAAGATGAACAGTCTATGAAACTCGACAACTACATGGAATGCGTTAAAATAGTGAAATTTACAGATTACAAAATATTCCTCATCAAGAGATATTTAAAAATAATAAAAGTTTGTATCTCGAATGAGCCGCGTTGTTTGGTGTTCTGATGTGATTTCCGACGGAAAAAGCCAACTTTTGAAAATTTTATAATGTTAAGGAATTTTTGCAATCGCTTTTGAGCCGACTAAACTTCATTAAATTAAAAATTTATATTTGAATAAATTTATAACATTTTAATGTGTTATAAATTCAGGTTAGATTCTACACTCTGTTCAATAAGAGATTATCCTCGGTCTGCGTATAGGGAAAACAAAACAGGCACATGAAGAACGTTGCGCGCGGATACTCGCTGTGACAGCCAATAAGATAAGGTAGCTGTGAAGTAAAAGAACTTTCTAAGGATAGTCCGAGGATAGTTTTTCATTGAACAGAGTGCAGTCAAAAATAAAGCAAGATTGAAAGTATGGCTAATATTTATAATCGAATATAATGTTTAAAAATTATTTTATGTTTATCTTAAGATGGCATGTAGCCAATGAAAACAGCATCTTAAAATGAACTTAAGACTTCTCCAACAATTCAACTCGTACTGGTCAAAAATGCTATTAACTTGAGAAACTCTATCAAGAAATGTTTTGTAACATTCTCCAACAATTTTTTATGCAGAAAATGTATTTAAAAAATTTTTTATATCCAATGATTTTCAAAATATTGTAAAAGCTCGACATTTTAAATCGCTACAGAATGCTTTTCAATTCAGTTTCGAGTAGAACCGATTTCTAGAGTAAAAGGCGAGTTTTTGTGAAATCTATAAATCAAGAGAGTTTTTCAAATAAAATTAATGGTGGAAATAATCGTGAACAATAGTACAAATAAATATCAGTAAAATAAATATCAGTAAAATAACATATAATGTAACAATTAAATTATATTTTGAAATACTCTTGTACGCGTATTTCATATAACATATATAAATGAATGTAATTTTTTATACAACCAACCATATCGATACATTTATAAAACAATTGTTATTTATAACAATAAATGTATTTATCGATACATTTATTGTTATATTCAACAATTTTTGAATATAACAATCAGGTCTTTGGTACAATTTGATATTCTCATAATTACATAGTTTTGCGTATCCATACTCATTTCGATAATTTTAGACTTTCGTAAACCTTGTTGCATCTGATATGCATAGAAAGATCCGTCATGAACGATGTAATGTGAGTTTCCTTGTCTCTTTGCTTCCCGTTCTCGAACGCGACGACGAGAGTCATTCTTGGATCGATGTTGTAGAAAGCGTACGAACACGAATCCTGCGAGAGATAAGTGATTTATAATTTATTCGACAATATTATTTTCTGATCTACATACCTTTACGTTTTTATGATAAATAACTTTGTCCATAGCAAGAAGTTCTGCATGACGTTCCTTTATTTTGGCCTGAATGTCGTCCAAGTGCGCAGATGGTTTTTGTATGAATGTCTGAAAACACATTAAAAATATAACTACATTTTAAATGTATCATATGTTAGTTATTTCAGAAAGAATATTAATAAAATATATTTATACTAAAAAAAATTAAAGAAATAACTTACACTAGGACAACAAACGACAATGGGAAAACACTCGGAAGACTCTGCTCCTCTTCCTGGATGCCTGTATCCTGAACCTGAATTTTCAGCTCCTCTGGAATCGAAGATTATCAGTACTGCCAGTACATCATGCTTCCGCTGAAAACTTTGTATTCTAAAAAATAAAATCTGTCACCTTCATGTATATTTTGCAAATAACACGAAAAAAAACCATCGCATCTCTTTGTATCTTACTTATGATAATAGTCTACATTCTGCTTGCTCATAACGCTTCTCATTTCTCCCGTATTGGTTTGTTGGCTCAGAGTAGTGTAGAAATACAAAGAACACTTAGCCAGTATGGCACTACGAAGTTTTACTAACCACTGATACAAAGCCGGTTGCTGATTTGCTTTCAAAAATGTCGCGCCAAAGCCCAATTTCCACGACTAAAAAAAATTTTTAATTACAGAAAAGTAAAAACAGTTGCTCTAGAATTTTATTTGACAGCACGACTTATAGTCACCTCCTTGCTTTGTAATGTTCTTTCCCATGCCGACATTCGTGTTTGCGCTCCATAAAGAGCCATCAAAGTCGGTAGGAATCTCCAATTTTGAACTTCCACTTGTGCCGTCATCAGTTGTTCTAGTATTTCACATTCTAATCTAAATGATAAGAAAATTTTTAGTTTTTAATACATATATACGCGTATATAGTATACGAATTTATAAGTTATTTAAAAAAGAAATGACAAAGTACTTACATTAAACTTGTTTTAATCGCAGTTAATGCTAAATGAGAACAGGAGGCTAAATGGCACTTTGTTATTCCTTCTATACACTGCAACAATTCTTGATGCTTCATAACTTTGTTATTTATATTCATATTATACATTTTTTCATAGCTGTAATATAACAATCGCACTATAAAATTAAAGATAGAAAGTCAAAATACTGATATACTGACAAATCTATCAGCTGGATTCTTGCCGTGATGAATTGGCAAAGCTGGCTGGAAACACTGGCAACTGTTGCACCAATGGAATTTGTCCCCTTGGTCATTTCCTCCAGTCTTTTTAAATCAGCCTTTAATGATTCGTATACAGTCTTCAAAGAATTCTGTTCAAACAGCATTGCACAAAGTTTGAAATAAACAGTTCTGAGTACTTTTAATTGATCAAAGAAAGACAGTTAAGAAATTTTATAATTTTTCCAATAAACCATAAATTCGAGAATATAATTAGAATTAGAAAATTCTTTAAATGTTAGATACATACATCTTTCCTAAGGAAGCCTTTGTTTTTAGTATTAAGGAAACCTAAATCTGCGTATGAACGTTCGGCTACAGCTATTTGCGGTAAATGCATCAAGAGCATTCCCCAAGGACCCATCTGCATCTGCTTGCATGATTCCTTTTCTTTTTCCTATATCAAATGTACATCTCTCTTAAATATGCGTGTACATAAATGCATGTATTATGCATTTTTCAATTATATATTTCATGTAAATATGTACAGTGTAAATTCTTTTATTTAAATGTCGCATATTAATTTTACTCACTACTGTCTCTTTGGCTTTGTCAGAGCACAGCTGAGCAACCTGTGTAAAGAAGATATTAAGAAATTCGTCTTCGTGATCCATTCTCTATGTTTCTGTCCAACAAACGTGATCAAGTATCGTTATATGTGTCATACTAATTGAAAGGTTATATTATTTTTTCTTCTGTTTACGAAGTTTTATTGTGTATATTCGTATATGTTTTTCTATCACCTACAAACTGTTGTTATGGCTATTTAAACATTCGAAGATTATAAGTTCTCTGTCTCATGCTCATTTAATCTCGTTAAATGCATCAGAGAAATCAATGTATGAAGAGTGGCTTCAATAGTCAATGGCCAAGATATATTTTACGTGTGTCTCTTGTTTTCGAGACATATCGCCGCGACATCAACTCGATACACTCAAGATTCGCGAAATATCGCATTTCGATATATCGAGAATCGCAGGATATCGCACTTCGATATATCGAGAATCGCAAGAACATCGCGCTTCGATATATCAAGAATCGCAAGATATCGGATTTCGATATATCGAGTACATCTGTTCTTTATCGGCTTCAAATGCTTCGATATATTTCTCGAATCTTCTGGAGTTGGAGTTGGAGCACTGTCAGCGCTGTAAACACGAGGACGAGATTTCCATAAAAAGCAATGTGGAGAATGGCCATAAACAGTTGAATAATTTGTAGTGAAGGGATCTATATGTGAAGTGTGAGTCGATTAATGGGCGCAGCGTTTGCTAGACAAAATAACATCAACATGAGCAGGTAACATATAAATTAATCTACACACTCTCAACCTAACCACTTTTGTTTCGTGTTATCGAACATAATACTTGTCACAGTCCTCGAGATAGAGAAGACAAGAAGGATGTCAAGCAGAATCAAACAAACAGCATCACGAGACCGCTGTCTATCGAAGGTCCTTCCACTTCCAACAATGTCCAGCCACCCTCCTCGCCACAACCTCTGCCGAATCAACCGAGGCAGCCGAGTAATTTACAAGGTTTGCTTAAATTTGCCATGGAAGCAGCACAGTCCGAGAATGCTGAGAACAAATCACCGGTCTATCCTTTGGATGAAGAAGTATGCAACTTGATTTATTTGTGATTTGATTGATTTGTTGCCCCAATATGTATTAAATTGTAATCCTATATTTCAGAAAAAATCATTCTTGAATGCAGCACTGTCATCTTTAACTGTAAACATAATAGAAGAGTTGCAGAAAGCTGTGGAAGTATTGTCTAATGTTGGCAATCTACGAAATGACGAAGATTCGTTAGAATATGAGAATGCATTGGAAAGAGTGGCAGACTTTGTAGACAATATTGACATAGCTAATGATTTTTATAATATCGGTGGTTTCTCAGTGTTTCAACCATGCCTAAACTCCCCACACAGCAATATCAGATGGCGTGTAGCCGATATTATAGCAGAATTAGCACAAAATAATCCATTTTGTCAGGACAAGTTGTTAGAAGCTGGAGTGTTTCCTATATTGTTGTCTATAATCGACACAGATCCATCGGAACAGGCGAGAATAAAGGCTCTTTATGCAGTTTCATGTAAGGAATAGAAGAATACGAAATTTGTTTTTGTACTTTTGAAAATTTTGTGTTTTGTACATTTTGACATACTTTGAATACAGGTATAGTCAGAGGACATCCCGAGTCGTTAAAATATATGGATCAACACGACGGTTACTCTGTGCTCTTGCGAGCAATGCAGAGCTCAGTAGAGAAGCTGCAGATAAAATCTGCATTCTTGCTCTCCAGCTTGTGCAGCAAAGACGACTCGAGCGACATAAAAACTACCTTAATAAAGATGGGATTCATAGAGCAAGCAGCAGGATTGTTGGGTAGAATAAACTTACAGACCACAATTAGGTAACATATCACGTTCAGTGTGAATCAGATATATTGTGTGGTTGTTTTAATGTATTAAATGAAAAATTTTATTTTTATCACAGGGAACAGTTATTAAGAGTTCTCAGTGGTATGGTGAATGATAACTTTTTGCCGGCGTTGCAAGAATGTCGCCGGTCACAGTTATGCCTGAAATCTATATTGCGACAATTAATGACAGAACTAAACCCCGAAGAAAACCAGGACGAGATAGACATATGTACAGAACTGTTGGATAAATTGTTTTCCGAATTCGACAATGCTCAGGAGAGATAACACATTTAATATTATGTAACATTGTTTTGTAAATTGATCGTGTAATCATTATTCTTTGCTTTGTAAATCTAACGGCTATCTTGTAAATCTAATATGTCTATCTGCAGGAAATTTGAATACCTATTTAAAGAAATAAGTATAAACAAAAATTGCGTTTTGTTAAATAAATCAACGCTTGAAAATGCGTATGTGTGAATATTTCTAATAAATTCCCGCAAACCCCCAAAGCCTATATTGTCTTATCGACATTTCCAAGTAAAATTTAATGATGTGCTATTTTTCAACTTTGTGCGTGTGTGTAAGAAATTTGGTTTTCGTTCTTAAAAAAAAAGTTTTTCTCAAAATGTATGTAAATGATATAAATTGTTTTTACCAACACATTTTCTCTGCAATACATAATACACCTAATTGTTGCAATAAACGCGCCTGAACGCGCCAATGCCACATACCACGACGTACATCCGTGGGCGATGCGTCAATCAAGCGGTCTGTTTCATCATCCATCCCCACCATGATCTTGCCATTACATGTGCTCTCTGCCGTTCTTCTTCGTCCTTTCATCACGGACTACTCTTACCGTCTCTCTCTTCCGCTTTTCGCCGCGCGCTTGGTCTAGTTTGCCGAACATCAACCGGCTCGCAGTCGGTCGACAGTTCTCGTCAGATCTTTCTCGTCAAGCCCTATCTGGAAGAAAGTGTTTTCTTTCTACAAAATTCTCGGAATGTCTTGGAAATCTCGCTCGATCGTTCAGCATATTACGAGAAAAATTAGTAAAGTCAGTTTATCTGGAGCAGATGTTCCCGCGTCATTGACCCATCGAGTGATCTCCCTGGAATGATCCAGAATCGATCCAGGAATTGTACGTCATTATGGAGCGACAAAACCGAAAGCCGCGATGATCGCTAAGAAGAATCGTCATTACCGCTTGCAACGCTATATAAAAGCCGTCGACCGACGTCACCATCTCGCGAATTGGCAAATTGGCGAGCGATTCACGAGAAACGGACGCGGCAGCAGCACTGATCCGGTGATCGAGAAGTGACAGACCACACGGAGACAGCCGAGGCTACTTGTTTGAGTCAAATGGGTCGAGGCTTATCAATGAAGATCCGACGAAGAGTTATCGACGACTTGATACACTTGAGACAGGATTATATAGAATTGAATACAGTTTTGTGATATAAAATTTAACTCTGCACGGTCGTGAACACGTTCCTATTAAATAATTTAAAATAATATAAGATGCGCAATCTACGCGAGAAGATACTTGAAGATAAAATGAAGAGACGGAGTTTTCATTGACCGGATGCGGAAAAAGGGAAAGTATTAACTCAGGGAAACTGCATTTTTCAGTGAATCTTAAATACTCGTTTGACTGTTCCGATAGTCAAGTTAATTGCACAAAAAATTTGTACATATTAATTTGAAATCGCTGTTTTACATAATTCCGTAATGATAATGATAAGAAGAAACACATACGTCTTTACGCTTCCGAGAATAAATGACGCGAATCTTGATTGAATAAAAACAAAAAAAGAAAAAACCGAGTATTTACTAAAGATGGATAGATAGATAAAAAACAGAGAGAGAGAGAGAGAGAAAGTGTGGATTTTGACGACAAACAGAAGGAACGCGACAAAGAGAGCACGAGATTTCCGAGCCTTGAATCTTACTTTCTTTGTCTTAATATATTTCGCTGGTTTAAAAGTCGCAACAAAGACGAGATAACGAAAGAAGATAAAGAAAATCGAGATATAGCGAAAGAATTAAATAAGAACAAGCGAATCTCTCGTTGATCGAAATTTTTCAAAAAAGCGCAGAAAAAAAAAAAAACAAATGGAAAACGAACCGAGTGGCACTGATGGACAACAGCTTTGGGTGTTCGGATACGGATCACTCTGCTGGTATCCTGGTTTCTCGTATATCAAAAGCATGACCGGATACATCAAGGGCTTTGGCAGACGGTTCTGGCAGGGCAACGTCACGCATCGCGGTACCGCCGAAAAGGTGAGCAGAAAAATCTCACCGTCATTTAAAGGTCATTTCAAAATTCTTTAAATTTTTTTACTTAAAAGATACTCTTTTGTTTTGTCGAAAATTTACTATTAATCCCATACTATGTTCGATTTTATAACGGCTTGATGCTTCCGACGTATCTCTTCGACGAATATGATAATAAAGAATCGGAACAGCTGCGCGCTCGTTGTGAAAGCAAATACGCGTGGCAACGACCCTATCAATACGTTAAACTAACAAACAAAAGTCGCACACTTTTGAGAGAAACTTAAATTTGTAATTGCTTACACTCTCTTTTCAGATTAGAACACTTAAAAATGAGAATTAATCATTTATGGAATTAATTTGTACATTTGCAATTTTTAAATTTATAAATCAATTAAGTGTTTATTGAATAACAAAAATACATAATAAAAGCAATCTAATAAGTGAAAGCTATTTAAATTGCTCAAGCGAGGTCAACAGTTATATAAATTTATTTAGTTATATATATGTACAAATATTTATATTATATAAATATATAAATATAAATAATTATATATATTATATACATATGTAAATAATTCTGAATTTTTGTGGATCTTTGTTCAGAATTTTGCAAAACTTTTTAAAACAATGATTACAAGTAAATTGTATAAAACTGTTGTTCCATTAAAAAAATAACAGTACATGTTAATAGATACTAAAAAAATGTCAGATTTTTTGACAAAACTTTTTTTTATTATTTTAAAATTGAATAAAATACGTCAAATTCGCCGTTCAGTTTTAGAGTGCGAAAAAAAAAATAATTCAGAGAGAATTAGAGATGTGTATAAATTTATTTTTAACAATTTTTTAATATTTTTTGATTCGTCATTTATATGTCATAACACGTTACGTCACTTTCTAATCTGCAATTTAATTGCCACATTAACGCGTATCGAGTTTTATTGATTAAAAATTATACGATCACACGCGCACAAACCGAGTTACATACACGTTATTAAAATGTTACTTCTGTTTGACAGTCTGCGCGTGCAAATTATATCATTGACAAGTACGACAAGTATGTATATTTGTAATAATATACTTTTTACGTGTCTCAAAATGTGTCTCTGTCTCTCGCTTGTGCATGTGGCTCTTGGATCATTGCGAACTCTATTATTATCCCAATTTCGTTGTACGTCGGAGAAATGAGCGAGGCGCGCATTTCTTTTTCCTGGACCGATTCCAAACACAAAGATACTTTTTTAGGCGGCATTTTATTGATCATTTGTTACGCACTTGTCTCTGGGCTCGATAAGGAAAGTCTATCAACACGTACGTGATTTTGATAAAAGTTATATGCGAATCGGAATTTGAAGGACATCCTTTAAACGTGAAATAATCGCGTGCGTGAAATACAAATTAATGCCAAATTTGCGTTGGCTTCTTTCCTCTTGTTTCAAAACTAAACACAAGGAAATTCGCGCGCAATATTTGCTTTCTCTTTGTCTCTATCTTTCTATTTTTATTTTTGCAAATAAAAAAAAGCGATTATCTCGCTGCTACAACATTTGTAATATTCAGAGTTTTCTGAATGAAACACTTTCTTTTTTCTTTCTTTCTAAACATTGCACACATTTTTTAATGAAATGAACCTGACGCGTCTCGCGTTACATTCGCGTGTAAGTTTACTTGAAATTGTAGTCAGTGAACGAAACCAGTAGTAACTGATATCTTTAAAGAGAGATTAGTTCTTGTCGCGAGTTACGTTTTGTTTGACATGTATTTTGCAATGTGGGATTTCTGCTTACAAATTCTATACATTGTACGCGATGTGTAACGTGTATATGTGTATGTACATACGCGAAATGTCTGACAAAAAATAAAATTTAGGAATTGTTGATAATTAAAAGAATTAAGACAATTTAGCTAATTTATTCAGTAATTGCGTAAAATATATTATTTAATAACTTAATTAAAAATTCTTTTTATTAAAAAGATTGTTTTTAAATATTTTGTAAGAAATATATGTATACTTGTATACAGTTTCAATATTTTTTTAATTAAATATTTTTAACGAAAATTGTGAATACTACGATTATCATCGATATTTGTTTTTTGTTATAGCCCGGACGAGTCGCCACATTGATCGAAGAAAAAGAGGTGAATATACGCAGCAAATTATCAAAATGACTGTAAATCTTCAATATTTTGGAAGAGAATGTGGAAATCACATGCAGAATCTCTTCTCGCCGATTACAGGGCACTGTTTACGGACGAGCGTTCCAGGTTGGGGACAGCGCGGCGTTGTCCTATCTGGAGAATCGCGAATGCGCCCTCGGTGGTTACCTGACGACCATCGTGACATTTTACAGTCGCGACGGGAGCAAACAATTTCCCGCGGTAATTTACATGGCTACTAGCAAGAACAAACTGTGGCTCGGTGAGGCGTCGTTGCAGACGATCGCGCTTCAAATTGCCGAGTCTTCCGGTCCGAGTGGACACAACGCTGAGTATCTCCTACGGTAAAGACTTTGTTTTTATTTTCTTCTCTCTCTTTCTTTTTCTTCCTTCCTTTCTTTTTTTCTTGTGGGAGAAAATAAATATAATACTTGTTTAATATGTGAAAAAAAAACGCTTTATTTCTTGCGACAGATTGGCGGATTTCATGCATTGTTACCTGCCGGAAGCGCATGACGAGCATCTCTTCACGCTGGAGACGCTGGTGCGCTCGCGAATCAAGGAAGCAAACATATGCCTGACCGCGCTGATGGGAAACCGCGACTTTGTCATCGATCTAGACGAGGACGCGGAACCGGCAGATAATCGCGCGAATGTCAACGAACGAATTCGCGACGAGAACGCTTTCCAGTTCAGTGCTCGGATACCATCCAAGACTTTGCGTTGTGTGAACATATAATTGAATTTTGTATATATATATAAATATAGCGCATATATGTATATATATATATTTTTTTCATAGTTTATAAGTTGAATTGCGCGACTGAAAGAAATGACAGCTTATATAGTTTCTCTCGGGAAAGCGTGAATGATGCGACATTTTTATCGTCGCACAGTTGGTACACCACAGCCGCGCGATTCTAAATTTAAAAAGCAACCAGCTGTAAATTCCTTCGTGAATATAATCTCGCTGCTTGCGTATATAGATATCTCTCGTGGAGGCTATTCTTTCATGTATGTTTACGAGACGGCTGTGTTAATTTTGTATCACAGAACGTGCTGGACACGTGAACACTGTTAATATCAAACTTTGCTATGATTTCTTCTATATATATTTATTCGATACTATCTTACGATGTCGACCACTTGTATTATAGTTTTGATATGAGTAGAAAATTACTGCTGTTTCCATAGGAAAAGTGTTTAATTATCAAAGGAGACTTTCGTCTCGCATTTATTCGTGAAATAAAATCGTAAAATCCTTGAGTTTAACGTGACGAAAATACATCGAAAGATTTGTAAAATCGCGTTTGCTCGAAATATTGAAGGCTATATATATATATCTTCTTTTCGTAGATGTTTATTCTACTAGAAGATAGAAATTCGCTTAGTTTACAAATCTGACTAATTAACGCACTGACATTTATGTCATGTATATATGTGTCATAAAAATATTTTTGAAACATATTGCGTTTTGTAAATATGTAAATAAGACATTTGTCTGTTTAATATTAATAACAAAATTCTAAAGAGATTTAGCTAGGAATTATTAATGTTATTTAAAAAAAAAAAGATTAAAGTGCCGGTTCTATTCTATTTTCATTTATCTTGATCGGTCTATTGTTCCATTGGAATTGACCAATCTCGATTAATTGGTCGATCAGAACCACAAAAACGCAAAGCAGCAAACTTATACCGTGTGTTAGTAGAATAGGAAACTGATATTTTCAAGATTGATACACAAGCGACCTTTGCTTCATATTGTCGGCAAAGCAGATCGCAAAGTTTTTGAAAAGTGACTTCTAATATATCTATAAACTGTTTTTAAATAAATTAAAATCTGGCTTGTTAATTAATATAATATACACTTATGTATACTTATATTAATATTTATATTTTAGCATTGTACTTTGAAATATCATTAAAAAAAATTATACTTTGTCTTCATTTTTTGAACAAAGACAAAAAAGATAGACAAAAGAAAAAACTTATTTTTTATTTTTTCCTGTCTCTCTCAAATTAAATTTTGCGAGACTGGTCCGTTGCGAAATTCATGAACAGTACATTGTAACATATATATAGAACAGCCATTCATCCAGCCGTTTAGGACTCTCCATGAATATTAGACTGTCCATCCTATGGAACGCTGCGCCGCATTTTAGCTACCATTATTTTGCGTAATAATTCGAACGTTCAAGTTTTAGAAAAAACATTTCCTGGAGAGAATAACACACGATAACAGTGATATAACGGAACGCGACAATCGCGCGTACGCCTCACGCCGACTTTACTACTGATATTATGTTTGAAATTGCGTTACATATATATATATATATATTGATTAGCGTCCTCGTAAAATAATCGTCCGATGGTTGCGCGTTCTGACAATCGAGAAAGCGAAACGCCGAAATTCGACCAAGAAGATCGCTCGAGCAGTCACTGTGCGTGCGATAATTGACGTAATTATAATGCAATTAATATCACTCATAAATTTGAAATCTGATATTTTCACTGGAAAGTCACGAAAATAAAGTGGCATCAAATAACATAATACTTATTTTAAAACAGAAGAATTTGATTATTTATGTATAATATGTTTACTAATATTGACATGTTTCACATGTGTATTTATTTATTACGTTAAAAAAAGAAATTCATGAAGTTTATTATACTATTTTGATCATGAATGGCACAAGAGAAAGTTGTGTTGTTTTGCAAGTTTGTGAACATGTTTTCGTTTTGAGAGATTTCGAAATGCGTTTAATTCATCGCAAGCATATCGTTTAGGTACGAGACAATTTTCCGTTCGTCTTTTTTTAGGACAAAAAAAATGGCGAACGTGTTAAGACATTAACAAGAGACTTTTTTGATCTTAGAGATCGTAACGAACACGGTTCGCAAAAAGAAAAAATAAAAAAACATTTTGGACGCGCGATCATCGCATTCGCAATGTAGTCGCACGCCCGGTCTTCGACTTAAGTCTCTCATATATCTCAAAGTCACGCGTTCACGGGCGCGAGTCGGGCTTAGAACGGGTTTACGTTAGACGTTTATTACACGACACAAGAAGAGGAAAAAAAAGAAGATGCTTACGCATCCCGTCCCCGTAACGCAAAAGAGACCTACGCGCGCAACGCGCTCGACTCGCTTCTCACGCATTTTTCTACTCGATCGATTAGCGATCAGGGATATAAATAGCGATTCCGCAGCGCGTTAGATTAATACATTCTCGATCAAAGGAACCAAGTTTAATTCTCATAAACTGTTTATAGAAGGTATCGTAGAGGGTATAACTGAAACTTGGTTTATTTTTCGGTTGAAAGAATAGAAAGACCAAAGTGAGAGGAAAAGAAAGAGAGAGAAAGAGACGAAGACAAAATAATATTCTATATGCTGCCAAACTCTTAAAGAGTAGATAAAAAAATGTGGAACATGACATACGTGTTTCTGATATGTAAATTGAGTTTTAAATTAATTCACAACGATATTTAATACACATGAGACGCAAATAAGAACATCTCGAAAATAAATTATTGAATTGATTTATTATCAATATTATAAAATACATTATATTTGTGTAAACAGTATATTTATGTAAACTCTTGACAGTTGACACGAAAGGATATAGAGATTTAAAATTTAAACGTTAAATACACAAACGTTTGCTATACAGTTTGACCCGATCGTTTTGTAATTGCGCTCGAATGTATTACACTGTTAATATTCACCACTCGTCCAATTATTTTCAGAATCAAAATGTTTAACGTTTACTTACAATTTTTTAACAGGCGATTAAAGATTATTTTATTAGGATATATTGGATATTTAAGTTTAGCGGCGAGTTTTCTTCAATTTGATTTCAATTCGTTCGATCGGTGGGAGAAATATTACGGTAGCGTAGTTCCATTCTTCGGCATTACGTCAGACCGAAACATTTGTTTCAATCGTGGATGTCGATTTCTTACGATAAAGAGAAATCCGCGCGGTTTTGTGCCGCCTGGGGTTTTCGATTCAGACAAATAACGAGTTACCTGCGGTCTTTACAGAATGGACATACACCGGCGTCCGTCACGCATCGTGACGACAGAACTAGCCAGGTATCTCAGGGATAACGTTACTCGGTAGCGTAGTGCATCTACTGTCCTGTAATTCCCATTAAGGACACACACCGGAATGAATCGGCCTCTATATAAAACGACCGGCATTTTGAACTCGTACATAAAATCTTCTTTCGAAATTAAAGAAACTTTCTTTGCTTTCGAAAAAACAATATTAGGTATTTATTTCTAGTATTTAGTTTGCCGAATGTTTTTATGAATTTTTTAATAACTTGTTTTGTTTATTACATTTTTTTATTTAATATTTTACAATGAACACAATTAAAGTGAAAATTACGAAAACAAATTGATATGTATGATTTGTAATACATAACGACATCAACAACAACAACAACAATAATAATCATAATAACTTATAATAATACACTACATAATATAACATATTTATAGTATATTTATAGCTGCAACACAATTGCACGTACAGAAAATATCGAACTCCAATTTAAAATTGTCATTTGCGAAGGAAGATATACCGATGACAATTTTTCTGAAAGTATCGTACGTATATACGTATTTTATGCAACAACAAAGTATATCGTCCTTTTGTTGCAATGATATTTACTGTGAAAAGCGAATGAAGACGCTGCATGCAACAAATTGGACATAGCCGGCATGAAGAAGTTAACAACTCGCACACGAGCCAACTCGAGCGTGCATAGGGTACACGCTTCGTTTCGCTGAAATAATAACGAAGACTCCCCGGACTCCGGCTCCGTGTCGTCACGGTGTAAGCAGGAATTTCTTGCTCTCCTTTCCTTCGCGCATTTTCACCGAAAATTACAAAAAATTCACCGCAGATGTTCCTCGCCGCGCGCACGACGAAACGCGCAGAGAGCGCGAGCGCTCGGAATTCATGCGCACGTGCATAGCCAACTCGAGAGAGAGACTCGAAATAAAAATAAAATTAAATTTTTGACGTGTAAAATCGAAACGTCCCTTTCACTCCGAGTTGAAACACATGTGTGCGATATAGTAATTCGTAAATTTGATTAGATTTGAAAGTTAAAATTGTCCGTCTGTTAATTAACGCTCGAATAACGTTCGCGCGGAATTAATGAACCGGTATCAGAATTTTTTGTCTGATTTGCGAATATCAAGTAAACGTTTTATTGAATGTATGGTATAATTTTTACACACCGAGATACGCATCAAACTGCAAATTCCTTAATATTATTCCGCAAAATTATGATTCGAGTCCGGACGATTGCGGCGATACGACGCACGCAATCGTGTTGACACCTACTCACGGTACTTCAAGGGCTCGAAACATACACGGCAAATTGCTCAGCTTGCGCAAGAAACGTTCTATACGCGTAGAGAATTACGTGCAATCGTGGTTTTGCGCGCCGATTTCAAGCGGCCGTCGTCGATCGATTGACAAAGCAAACGATCCGGCAATGCCGATCGCGCCCGCGCATGAAAATGCATAAGCAACAAACGACAAAAACTTCCAGTTAAGGCCGGTTCAAACAGCGTGAAATGTGACACGTTGCACCACGCAACGTGACAATTTCCGTCGTCGATTTCTATCGCTCCTTCGGCACGTTTTAGAAAAAAAAAATATCTTTCCGCGTCTTTGATACGAGCAAGATCTGCCGCGATAATTGTGTCTCGCATTTGCATATTTCGAAAAGAAAAACACGACGCAATCGCGCGAATTTCAACCGAATCGAATAAATTACAGCAAAAAGAAGTGCTTTTATAAATGCAAAATCAGAGATGCAAAACATAATAATAGTTTTTGTTATTTAAGAAACTTTGTTGCTGTAAAATCTTTAATCTAACAATTTTATATTAATTTTTCAGCTTATTAAAAATTGCAAATATTGTGTAAATTTATTTTATTTATGTTGTTTTAATTATAAGTTCGCATACATATAGAATTTTTTTGAAATCAAAGAGACGTACAGCAATAGAAAATTTTATCTTAAGCATTGTTCGATCTAGGTTTTCGCGAGGAGACGCTAATGCAGACTCATCTGCTATACCAAAGCATCGACACAGAATTAGACTTGTTTTTTAATTCGAAATCTCACTAACAAGCGCATTTTTTTCTCGTTGCGAGCTAGCTGCCTTGCAACGAGAAAAGGTGCAATAAGCGACGTTAATGGCAGCGACGTTCTGTCGCGTTGCCGATTACATACATACGTAACAATCCGCTTTGTAAATATAATACGCGCTTCAAGCGTCCTCGGAGAAATTTCTCGGAGAAACGTGCAAACGCGGAACAATGCCGCGGTTCCCGTGGACCGCAAAATGCACCGAATCAAACCGTACACTTACCGTACATTTTGCTACAATTACACGAACTCTCGCTTTATCATTACGCGTCGAAAAAAAAAACTTTCGCCGCGACAACGCGGACATTTTTAGTTTCCCGGCCAATTTCAACGAATGCACACACCTTTCTGACTTTTTCCCGCGCGCTTCCACGGCTTATTTCCGGCTTACGATTCGTCAGCAAAAACCACTACTGCATAATAAACTTGTTCCAGTTAAAATAAAAGCACAGATAAATAGTGAAAAGATTAATTTTACGTGATTTCACAGAGATAATGACTCTTTGTGAGGTTTTATAAGTATTAAAAAAAATAATATAATAAAAATATTTTTAAACATTATAATTAAATTAATACAATTTTATTTGCGTAAAAAACATTCTCGTAAATAACAAAATGCAAACTAATTGTTCGTACTGAGCCAATAATATGAAGAATGAAACGAGGTGCTCATTAGTGACTCATTTGTCGAAATTAGTTCAAGCTTTGCACGCGGTCGCGAAACGCTACGTGATTGCGCTAACATGACGTATGTTTCGCGCAATTGGTTTTGTCCCCTCTCCCGTTAACGCGGGCCGTGCAAATGAAGCGTTCAAAATGCCCGGTCGCGCGAACCCTCTGGCGCGCATAATTAACGCTCCGGCATCTTTTGTATCGTTTATGCACGCGGTTGCATAATGCGGCACATCGATTAATCGGACTCGTGATTCTGTCGGTCCGCATAAATAGCTCGTCCCTTCGCCCCCTCTCTTCAGTTGTCTCGCGCGTATAGATACCCTGGGAGCATCTTCCGCACGCACAAACGTTTATCGTTGAATTTATCATTCGCGCGCTATACGACTTAATTAATAATTCAATGTCACAACGAAGTGTAAGATGCGAAAGATCGCGCGGCGATGTTTTTAATGTGCCGCGAAAGAGAAGGAGAACGTAAGAACAGAGCGCGCGGTGCACAAAGGCGCCTAATTTAAGTTGAAATTCTCGCGAATCATTATCGTGCGACTGCGGCCGCTGCACCTCGTCGATCATTTAACGGCGGCCATTACGCGGCGGTGTGCATCAATTAACTGCATTCGTGTTTCTCTCCCGTGGCTTCTATACGTGCGTGCATGCATTACGGGAGAGTATCGGAAAAGGACGGATTATAGAGAGAACGAGGAAGAGCGGGAGAGAAAGAGAGAGAGAGAGAGAGAGAGAGAGAAAGGAGCCAGAGAGAAAGGTTTCTGTGTCGAATCCTCTGGGCAAAACGATACACATGTACCTATAAATATCGGTATACCGTATCGATAACGCTCGGTGTATAAATTCTGTGGAAATATCTATCACTTGATCTAACCGGTATTTTGATAATTCTCTTGTTTCGACTTTCGGTGACTTATCTGCGAGCCTGTTAATTTTTGCATAATAATACACACAGTTTCTCTTTCTCTTGGTGAAAAGAGACGTTTTTACGGAGTAGTCCTTTCATTTGACAGCTTTTTAAAAAGAATACAATTGATTGGATCTATAAAATTTTGAAATGTTTGCACCTGTTGAAAAAATTATAAAACTTGAAAATTTTTTTAAGTTACTTTTCAAGTTAAAAAAAATATTTAAATATGCGAGTATGTTTTATTCTCTCGTCACGTTTGATTGACAATGTTTAATACTTTGTCCTTCGACACGTTTGACGTCGATATTCATTTTATCTGCGTTGCTCGTAATAATAATTTATTTGCGATAATATAAACTGAATCGAGCGAAAATTGGAATGATTGATGATACCGATAAACGGGCCATTAGACAGTCGCGAAAAAGTTTTTCGCACACAACAGTTTGTGTGTGCCGCTGACGCCATTGATCGACATATGCGCCAGCCGAGCGAGCTAATGGCGTTGGTAGGTTATTCATATCCATGATTCTGAAAACTAGAACGGAGCCTGTTTCCGTATCGGCGAATGGCAATTATGAGGTCGAAAGGGGTCACTGTTATAAAAGACGCGAAAAGGGTGGCGCGAAAGAGGGTTAAAAGCCTCAACGCACGTGTGCAGATCGGATCGGCGTTACGTAAATGCTGAAAAAAGATCGATGACACTTTCCGTCACTGTCGCTTTTCAACAGGAAGAAATAAAAAATCGAAGCTGCGAGAAGCGCGCGCGCACGCGATTGTTTGACGACGGCAGTTCGGTAAGTGAGTAAATCTGCGTCACGCGGTTTCGCATAAATTCATGGGATAGCGATTTGCTTCCACTTATCACCTGCCACCTTCGTGAAACGCTATCTCTTTGATATCGCTTTACACGCTACGTGGTTATCAAAGTGGATCTCGGCTGCGCCTCGCTCTGTGGGCGCGTTTGCGCGTAATGTGTTTGTGTGTATATTCCCGTATTGCTTCACCGCGACAATCGCGATATGGAATCGTCGATAATTGCGACACATAGACGCGCGGTTTATTCAATTAGCTAAAAACGCAACGGACTGTTGTCCTGTGTCACAGAAAAACTCGTTTAAAAAAATCTTCCGGAAGACCTTTTAAAAACACACGTGTTCAATTTGTCCAATTACTTTTAGTGGAATTGACAAACATTTTTAAATTTTAATAAATTTTTAATAAGTTAAAACAAGTCATTCTCTCAACAAGAATCGAAATGTCCGCCTTTTAATGAAATTAACATTTGTCTCTGTTAAGTTTTTTTTATTAATTTTTAACGAACTAATAATTTCTCGATAAACATCGCAATTAATAAATATTCTCGTAAAGTGTCTCTGTAAAAATTGTGCGACGAGAAATTAAATTAACAGTCACATCTTTCAACAAGAATGTCCGCTACTATTTTCATAGTGACGGATAACCGTGTGATTCGTCACTGTAGTGTGATCAATGTTATCGAGTTTCATTAGTTTCTGCGCGGTGGCTATATAGGTAACCTTCCGGTCTGCGTGAAGCTGTATTAATGTTAATTGGCAATCATTTCGCGTTAGCGTTTCGCCTCGCGTGCATGCCGAACGGCGCATTATCTATGCGCCATGTTCTAGAAATAAATATCGCATACACAAGGTCTCCCGCGAGTAAGCTTATTTAACACGCTCTCCGGCAAATCAAAGACAGATGTAATTTACTGCATCCGACAGTGCTAAACGCGCTCGTAAATGCCTACCGTGTAACACCCGATGATTCCGATTTTCTCAATATGTAATCTTACCTTTCAAACCATTGCACTCTGACACACATTTTATAGAAAACTGCAATAAACACGAAATCTCTAATTAGCTTTCACCCGTGCACACAGATCGCAAACAATGTTAGAAATCGCGCATCATGGATTTCTTATTTTATTCTTTCTTTCACAATTTTGGACACAATTATTTTTTATATTAAAAATTATTTTTTATATTAAAAAATAATTGTGTCCAAAATTGTGAAAATAAAAATTGCAAGTGTCTCATTTTAATAGGAACAGAGAACGATTAGAATAATGAAGCATTTAGGAAAAGTTTAATCCGACTTGATTCTCAAGTCATATTACTTTTACTAGCTATAACATTGATCAGCTGTAATGTTATACATTTAAATTTAATTAAATGCAAAATTCTAACGTACTAATAAGTGGTTTAATTTGCATTAATATACAAACTTATTCATTACAATGACATTTGCCACTACTTTTTTGTTTTACGTATTTATTCAATGCATATTCGCCATTCAAGAATTTCATCAAAAATTTCGAATGAAAACCAACAAAAGAAAACTTGAAAGATAGAATAGAATAAAATAGAATTCAAAATGCCGTATCATCTCCCGAGATGCTCTATTAAAAACTGTTAGAGAAAATTTATCGACGAGTTTGAACAAGCCTTCAAGTGAACGGAGTTTGAACATCTTCTCAACTAAACGTGCCTTTAAAACATACCATACACACACACGCGCGCGCGCGCGCACAGGATCGCTGCTTCCCGTGTCTCCGTGAGTTCAGCTGAGAAGAAAACAACATACACGCATGTGACAACATCGAGTTCTAAATATCTTGAAAACTATTAGTTTCTCGCCAGGTGTATCTTAATACTTTCGCACGTAAAATTACGTGCTTAAAATACTTTTGTACGTAAAATTAAATACTCCATCGAATTCTAAAATTAATTAATTTCGTAAAAAATATAAGTTTCTATTTAAAAAACAACTTTAGTTAACTTTGAAATGATTTTCAATTATTGACCGTACGATGAAGTTAAAATCACCAACTTGTGTACCTCTGCAAAAATCTTACAATTTTTGTCCGAAGCATTTTTTTTATCAATCGCTTTGTTTTCAAGATCCATTGTTTCCATGAAAAATGGAAAACAGCCTGTACATTATACAATAAAAACTCGTGTTATTTTATTTGATATACACGCGACACACACGCGAAGCAAGTAGCGCTACGGATAGATGGAGAGACGCGTGGAGTGTCAGCTGCGTTCCTCTTCGTGGAGAAAAGACTTAGGGCCTCCGAGAGGGGATAACCATGAGAAGAGTCATCCCGCTTGCGTCATCCACCTGCCGCGCGCGATGTCCGCGTTCGGTACCGTTTCAAGTATCCGGTGCTCTTTCTGTCTCATTCCGATGTCCTGTGATAAGCTCGATGCCAAAGTTAATTTCGAAGTCCTCTCTCAGGAAGAGACACGTCGCGTCGGTTCATTTCAGCAACATCGAGTCTCCAACGAATCGCAATGGTCCTCGAAGAACATTAAGAAATCTCTTATCGATGTCTTCGACATCGAAGATACGTAGGATGCCAAGTTGAATATTTCGTATGCACGCGAAGAAGGAGATATAATATCGAGCGGACACGAACCGGACGCGAGCTTCGTGCCGAAGGTCCGACCGCTCAATGACTCACGGTTTACATAAGGGATACACGTTTCCAGCGGAACACATCGCGAGAGAAGAGCGCGACATACCCTCGGTTTGCTTGTAAGAAGAAACACGTGGAAATGTACGAGGTGTTCAAGGCTTCTCCCGTGTGCTTCCTTTCGTTCGGCTCTCTAACGACGTCGTGACTGTTATAATTCTTGAAGAACCGCGTAATGTGGATTTCAAGTATAAAGCTGATACATTTGATAAATTCTGCTCTAATAATACGCAGATATTTATATGTAAAATTTATAAATGTCTACATATTAAAAAAATAATATAAACTTAAATTGTTTTTCAACAGAATATATTATTATTTTAATTATGTTAACAACATTTTATATTATATTACCAACATTTTTATAACCTGTAAATTCCTAATCCTGTAAACTCCTAAAATTGTTGTCCGAGCGATTTTTGAAAATGAAATATCTTTTGATATATTTTTTAAAGAAAAAAATTAAAAAATCAAAAATCAAAACTGTCAAATATTATTTCCTTAATTTAGAATGTTGAATAAATAAATTTTTACAGACTTTTGCAACGTTTTAATTAATAAAAACATCGGACATAAATATCAGGATTTACAGGATTAGAGATAATATACTAAGAATATACTGGAATATATTTTTTATAATATACTAGAATATATGTATAAAGAAACAATAAATATAAAAACAGTCGCAAGAAAGGGAAACAACGTCCGTTAAACCGGACGCTAAGAAGGAGATCAAGGTAGGATCTCTCGCGAAAATCGAGCCGGACTGGCGAGAAGCTTAACACGAGCGGTGCAAAACGACGGTGACGTGGATCGCAGATTGGCCTAGGCCCTAAGGTTACGCTTGGATTTGCAGTACGGGTTTTCTAGCACGTTCGTGTGGTGGTAGCCGACTCTGTCCCAGCTATTGGCAAATCGAAGGAGTCCAACGTGCGGATAACGCGACCGACACAGTCTCACGTTACACGTAGATGTAAACGTGTAAATGTGTTGGTAATGGCAAAAGAAGAAGAAGAAGAGGAGGTGGAGGAGGTGAACAACTTTCACGCGACGCCGACGACGACGACAACGACGAGCTTCTTCGTATCGGAATGCTACTGCGCCAGTGTCGGAGACGAGGGGGCAGAAACTTACGGTCGACGTGCCCCCTTAACCCCTTCGACCCTCGCGTTTCCCGTGCTCGATCGTTCGAAGAAATCTCTCGGATATAGGGTAATATTATCGGTGAACGACCGCTTTTAAGGGATGTTATATATTAGACGAATAAATTCTTTTTGGCAACACAAATAATAAGATTTCTCTAAGAATATAAAACTATTAGAATCACTAAAACTAGCAAGGAGACAATTAATTAATATAATTAATTTAATATAATTCTAATTAATATAATATATATTTCTAATTCTGTGAACTCTAACATCTATGTCCGATGCGACTTTTTACCGATTAAAACGTTGCAAAAAATCTCTTGCAAAAATTCATGAGGCTTTATTCAACATTCTAAAATTAAGGAAATAACATTAGTTTTGATATATTAGTTTTTCTTTAAAAAATATATCGAAAGATATATCTCATTTTCAAAATCGCTCAGACAAGAGTCAAGTTGTTCAGGAAGTTGATAGGATTAGGGATAAAAAAATAATGTAAAAATTGTATTTTATTTATATTCGATCTTGCACGCTCAACTTGATGATATCATAACTAAGAGAGTTTGATTACAAACAAGTAGAACTTTTATTGTTAACTTAATTTAGTGAAATATCAATATTTTTTTAGTCATAGTTTTGTGAATGTTTTTATTTTTATTTATTTTTCTTAATATAATTGCAATGAAAACCGAATATTTCTCTTCATGAGATTCGAGATTCTCGAGCTCGTGCCGAGCTCCTGAACTAGTGACCTCTGCTTCTGCGAGGTGCAGATTCGACGTCGCGCGGAATCAGGTTCCAGGTTTCTCGTCCCAATTGGGGCGATTAAATCCAGCCAGTGCGATAGAGATAGTCGTTGTCTTCTTCTTCTTCTTCTTCTTCTTCCGGCGTTTAAATTCTCGGTGTCTGATAGTCTTTCCGAGAGAAAGAGAAAGAGAGAACAGACGAAGAGAACGAAGAGTTAGGTGCTCTTACACACGCACCTCTAATTATTATATTAGGGATTCTTCCCTCGCTGTGGGATCCGCGCTCCTGATTTTTCATTTTTATTTCTTGCGCGAAATAGACTTCTCGATCGGGATCTTGCATGCTCGACCGAATGAACGCGCCCGAAGGGACCGAGCAGATGTTTCCGAAAACAGGTGAATTTTGGGCATCGGAAGATTTTGAAACAAGCAACAAAAACTATGAAGGAAACTTCGCGCGATTACATCACAACTTCTAAATCGAAGAGATCTTTCGATCTTTTCTAACTTTTAAGCACAGTTAATTATAAAGAGTGTAAAGTGAAAGTATGTATAAAACAATATTTAATAATTATATTAGAGATAATTAATTATTAAAGAATTATTTAAGATAATAATGAGATTTTGAGATTTATTCTTCGGAGAATAAATTAACGTTGGCTCCAAATTAACAAGATATTTAATTTCTTTTTAAATATTATATTAAATATTATATATAATATTTAATA
>QVOA01005547.1:0-44886 GCA_014825685.1 Pseudomyrmex cubaensis | reverse complement strand
ATATATATATATATATATATATATATATATATATATATATATATATATATATATATATCGAGACTATATTTAGCTCTGGGTGATGCGCATTCGGGGATGAGAATTACGTCTCAAGAATAAAATCAAAAAAAGGCGCGCGGGAAGAAGTGCTCGATATTTTAATAAAGAATATTGCGAGACGTCGCTCACTTACTTAGTCACACCGAACGATTACGATAAATTAACAGCAGCTTATTTCCTCTCAAGAAAATATTTCAAGAGAGGATCTCCTTCCCGTCCCCATTTCCTTCATCCGCAATCTTTCTTACGACCTTTAATTACTGATTTAATTAGTCCAGCGTTTTTGGACGATACTCCATCGTGGGATTATCAATTAACTGATTTCAATTTCAATTCGCAAGTCTCCGATCATCGACATCGAGTTACATCGTTCTGGTGGTTAATTATTTTACAGCACATGCGTCGCTTTATTTAACAACATTAAATAAAAAATATTTTTGTGTAGTGAAACACTCTCCTATACATATGCAATTATTAAATAAAATGGTTTTTTATTCAAACTTGTCAAATATACATCGAGTTTTAAGTTTGAAGATAAAATTAGGGAATACCGACGCGCGCGAAACGATTATATTCGTTTACCGAATATATATATATATGTATATACATTCGCGGCTGACTTTAAAGCGCGCAAACGATATGCACAAGAGCGTCTAAAAAGTACCGCCTAAAATATGCTGAAATGATGCATTATGTATTCCGCGCGATAAAATATGAATTTATGCGCGCGTTGAAGTGGCCCTGGCGATTCTGGCTCCTGTTTCTGTTTTCTTAACGTAACACACGCGGGGGGGATTTCTCCGCTCGCGCTATTTCCGCAAGTACTATTTGCCCGAAAGAAATATCTCCGAAAGGTGCGCTTCCGCAATTTGTATGCGCGCGCTTCGTTCTTCAATACATTTTTATACGTCCTGCTGCTGCAATCAACAGTATTAAATAATTCAAATGTAAATATAAATCGCGTTTTAAAACGCAATCAGTTCACATTTTGCGCTCTGTAATTTTTATTATATTATTATATATACAAACTAAAGATATAATACAATTTTGCAACACATATTTTCAGAGGCACACAGTTCTTTCACCGAACTGTATCATAATTTCATTACACATTTTATTATATTTTTGTTACAATTATTTGCAACTCTAACGGAATATTATTTACTCAAGCGTTGCATACAAAATTCTATTCAATATTTATGCAATAAGCAGTTTGTCGCGCCGCAAAGTATTTATTCTTGGAAATAAAGTCGCTTCAAACTCGTTTCAGAATACAACCACGAGAAATGATCACATAAGCTAACGATTAAGGGTTGAAATTCGGGAAGTAAGGAGATTTGATTACAAGCCGCGAATGCCGGTCGCCGACGACAATTACGAGCGGCGAAAACACTGCGAGATCATTGCTGTGTACTAGGAAACACACTAACTGCCGACCGTGAAAGTGGCCTGCGGAGCTATTAAAGAGCAAAGTTACTCGCCCTTAAAATTTATATATTTCTTAGCTCTTTCTCTTTCAACTCCGTAAGCTCCACTCATAAGAAAATCTCTCGAACCGTAGCCGAGCTCTTATTTTTTTCATGACGGAAGACGCGTCGCAAAGCGGCTTAATTGGCGATCGTATTCAATGCTCGGTCATACCGAAAACTTCGAGTCGCGTAATGCGAAATGTATTACTGCGCGCGAAGAGAGAGAGAAAAATATAAGAAATATAAATTATGTGTAATTTCGCCGGCAACAGAAATAATCTGTCATTTTGACAGATTTTATGAAGTGTACATAATAATTGCAATCCATTTAACATTATTCAAAGAGACAATTATTTCTTTAAAGATATTTACACTTCTTTAAAGATATGTCCTTAAATTAGTAGCACGTCGGTCTTTAATTAAAACTGACACAGCAGCACTTTTCATAAATCTAGGAATTATCGTTGGACGCGTGTTGCGTTTGCAGAAAAGACAAATCTGAAACACACCTATCTCCTCGATACTCTAAACACGATTACCTTTTTTCATCATTAGCAACCACTTCCAGTGGTGTCTCAATCCTGTATACGAGAAGAACTCAACTTTGTACTTCTCTTTATACGTATAATCTATATTTATTTACATACAAAATAAAATATATATTTAGAAATAAATATGTATATATAATATATGTTAGAAATAAATATGTATATATAATATATAAAGATAAATATATGATTATATAACATAAAAAATAAAATATATATTATCTATATTTATTTACATATAAAATAAAACACAAAATTTTACATTCTTTAGAAAATATTCTAGAAACACTATTATAAAAAGAAAAAAATATTTTCACGATTTAAAAATATCTGTCAAGCGACGTTGCACAGTGTATAATGTTATCCTCTTACTTCAGAAATAAAATTTATTTCGGCGTGCTTGTTTATCCGACAAATCGGACTACGTAACTGAGAATCACTGGCTTAAAGCGTCAGATACCGATGCATTCACCTTATGAAAGTCATTAATCTTGTGGGGCGTAGAGCCGGCCAATTAACAGAGCGGAATCAGGGAACGGCTAAGGTAGATACTGATTCCGATCGATTTCGGGCTTAAGTCGAGAGGAGAGGAGAGGAGGGAAAGAGGAACGTCGCGCCGGGGCTGCGGAAGGTCAAGTTATCGATCCGTCGTGTGTTCGTTCTCGCGGATTCCGGACGCGGTCCATCGATCCCGCAAATCCAGCTACCAGATCGACTTGCGCGTTTGCACGGGCTAAGCCTACGAGCTATGCTCATCTTCCTGTCCACAAATCTCCTAAGACCCGCTTGTAGCGCGAGACCTTTCGCCAGCTGCCTACCGGCGCACCTGATGTGCCTCCGGATTGCAACGGTGTCCCGTCGCAACAATGTGACATCGAAAACCGTAGTGTGACGATGAGACGACAAGAAACTCGCCGTACGAATTTCCTGCTTCTTCGACAACGTCGTGAGTTTCGAATTGCAGCTGTTAATTCATCTCGATTCTTATCTTTAACAATGGAACTTTTTTGTTTGCGAAAGTTAAACATTTTCAAAAATGTCATAATAATCACAGTAACTTTTTATAATTTCTTATTTTTCCTGTAATTTTTCTTAACAAAAAGTAAATAAGAGAATACTATGGAAGAGTACTAATATGGAAGAGTATTTTTTACGTTTATGAGGTGCTTCGAACTTCAAAATATCTATACGTATTTCTTAACGATCATTGTATCTATTTTTTATTTATTTATTTATTTTTTATTTTTTTAAGACGATAAGCACATATAATTTTTCATGTATATAATTAGTATAAATAAAGTAACGTTAATTTGATCAAAATAATTCGGTTGAAATAACCTCATAAATTTTAATGATTGTGATGAATCGAACTAAATTGTAATCAATAATTAAATTAAAATTATTGCTGCCGAAATTGTTTCGATTAAATTACCTGTTATTATTATTTTTTCATTACGCGATTCGCCGAAAATTACCGATGCAACTAGATGCTATTTAACGAAAATTAATTATACATTTCGGATTTGATTATCGGCACGAGCAGGTCGTTCTTCCCGTTAATTATGTTTTCATTTCTTCGTCCACACTTTCGGGGATAGTTGACCGAATCGAAATTAAGTTTTTACTTTGCGCAAATTTGTTCGTGTTGTTTGTTTCGTCTCGCTCTTATATTAGTGTCTAAGCGAAATGAAAAGATTTCACAGGATAAGTTCGACACATCTCTTTATGCATTTTCGCGCATAGAGAAATTATTTTTAATTCTATGTCTAACTGCACTTATGTAAAACGGCTCGTTATCATTGACCTTTTCATTATTACCAAAAAAATGTTGCGTCAATTTCTCCGAACAATTTCAATTTTTATATAATTTGTTTACAATTTTTATATCTGCGATAGCTTGAAAGTCAACAAACGATCCGAGAAAGATAATGTATATATCTTTCGAAGCGAATGCAACACCGAAAAGGTCAAAGACGCGTTGCCGTGGCAATGAAGATGGCTGGTGGGCCTACCTTGGCCGAATACAAAGCAGCGGGTGGTCTTGGCAGCGAGTCCCGGGGGCAGAGCGAACCTGTAGGCCGGGCGCGGCGTCAGCCCAAGCCCCAGACCCAGCGCCTCCGCGCCGCATCGGCCCCCGAACACAGGCCCCACTAGAATCACCCATAACACAAATTGATCATCAGTCATCGTCATTATGAAGATAAGAAGACACAGAATTATCATCAGTTAATAAGAGCTTGTCATGCACATGAAAAAGAAGGCACTCCGACGGCATCTTCAGGCAGATATTCTTTTCATTAAAGCCTGAAAATCCCGACAAGTCCTTCTTCTGATATATATGATATATATATATATATATACATATATGACCAGATTTAATTAATAAAATCTTTACATTTCGCAATATAATCAATTAATATGTAGTGTATCAAAGTGCACAATTAAATTGCTGTTATTTATTATGTTCGTGTGGCTTAATATTAATGATAATTTTCAATAACTAATAATACATGTACAGAAATGGTCGTGCAGAGCAAAGATAAAAAGACGAGTGTGCATTAAAATGCAAATTTAGAGTTATGTTTAAAAACTTGAGGAGAGAAAAATTATTTCACTTATTGTCAGTAAGAAAAATGTTGGTTATATCATGCAAACGTTACTCGCCGTCTAAATCGTAGAACATTTCGCGACTAACATCTTATAACAATAATTAACAAAACATCATCACGTAACATGATTCAGAACTTTTTAATTGGCGCGTTTCAACTTTTAAATAAAAGATAATTAATGTACGTCACATAATAGGTAAATACGCGCGACGCATAAATAAAGAAACACTCTGCGTACAAAAAAATGTCTATTTGTTATCACTGTCTTTATTACCTAATGCGCGACAGTTTTGAAAGTTATTATTTTCAAGTGGTAATAAATAAGATTTTCGGACTCGGTTAATAAGACTTTCTAAAACTGCCCGTTTCAATTAGGAGTGCGACTCATAACTGAAGCGAATTAGCGAACAGGATCAAAAGATCGAGTGCCACTATGCTTCTTCAAAGGCCTTCGTTTTCTCTCTCTCTCTCTCTCGTAAACTGCCTTTCGTAAACGTAGGTGGGCTTTATTATGATCCCACATAGATATTGCCGCGCTGTCATTACAAGATAAGTTCCGGAAGGAGTTTATTGCTTTTTAGTGTACACTCTGCACGTGCCGGGGTCGACCGTCGACAAGCTCTGACCCCTTTAACCCCATGATATCATTGCCTGCACTCCTGTCTCTCCTTTTCGATCATCAAAATTCATACGCAAATGAAATAACACATCACATATTAAGCGTATTACATCAAATTTATAATTTTATTCATCATATTTCAAATTCGAACATTCAAATTTGAATTACGAAAGCATATTTTTCTTTTCTTCATTTAATAATCAACAAATACTTTTTTGTTCAACAGTAAACTAAAAAATTAATTAAACAATCGAATAAACAAAATTAATCTCGAGAGATGAGTTGTTGAAGACCAGAATATGATTATTTTATGTAATGTCTCGAATGTATTTATTTAAAATATATTAAAAAACAAATTATATAAAAAACAAGTAATAGTAAAAGAAACTATAAAAATCCTTGAGAAAGATTATATACACATATGTGTTATGTACACGGATGTATACATTTATAAATTTCATGTAAAAAAAAGTTTGAACGTTCTAAATATTACCTAGAACTTATGATCCCAGCTAAATGTATTTTGCATACACTCGAATTTTGTCTTTCCAAATGTAAAAGATCTTCTAGTAATAATAAAAGACTTTTACTACTATAAATATGAGGTTAGAACGATCCATTGAAAAACCAATCAATGTATCAAACGTACAACAATCTACAATCGATCAGTCTACATGATTTAATTTCTTTGTTAGAAAATTCCTTAGAGAATATTTCGTCACTCCCTCACGTATAATTACACAAGTGTTACATACAGAATTTTCAGTTTATTGCATAGTGACACTTAGAACGTCATGTTCTTTATGATCACCAAATATTAAAAACAAAATATTTATAAGCAAGGTAAAAATTTAAAACTGAAAGAATTCCTTAACTAAAAAAACATACGAAGTTTTAAACTTTTAAACTGCTCTTCTCTAAGATTTGCGTTTTGCGGTTACAAGATTATACGTAGGGAGTGACGATTTGCTTCCAATAGTATCATTCTTTTCGTCGCAAAACCGCCTGATATCAATAAAAACTAAACGTACACATACGTGCCAGTCTCCCTCAAAAGATTAAAGCAATATTAAAAACAAACAAGTGTCGAAAATCGAACAAAGTGTTATATTTACAAAGTGATGACATTTTTTGTTCCGTTTTAACTTTTCTTTATCTTTCGAGAAAGCGAGATCGAGATGCGCCGAGAAAGTGACTTCTATTCGGGTTTCTTAAGAAAGAGGAACAAACGCGCGCACAATGCCCGGGCCATAATCTAAATTCATGTCTGACGGGATCCCGAAGCAGATAAGTACATCGAGCATAATGGCGGCGACTTAACATACTTCTTAAATTACGCGCCTTTGAGATGCAGAACGGTGGATGCTCGCCGTTGCGGAGGTGGGACCCCTACTCCGCGCTTTCTCGTTCGCTTTCGGCCTTCTGGCTTACACGCTGATTAAGACATCCGATACAATTAGGCGGCGAAAAGAACCTCAAAAGGCGCGCGTAAGGGGGAGCCGGCGATTTTGCATGCTCACGGGCGTGTGATAGAGAAACGATAACCGCCGTTTTATTGCATAACAATGTATTTTTTCGTTTTTTTTATAAGAGAAGCTCTTTGAAAGAAGAAAGCTTTCAACCAAAACTTAGAACATTAAAAAAAAAACTATAAAGAATGTTTTGTTACATCTATTTCTTATGTATTGAAAAATGTGAAAGGAATTGTTTCATTGTTTTTCAAGTAACACAAAACTACAAGTGTGACATAAAAACTCTACGAGAAACCGTCACAAAATAGAGTTTTCCATCAAGTTATCTGAGCGAGCGATTACACTGTAAACGGATAATCGCGCGCAGTTGAGAAGATCAGAGACGAGTTATCGAGACGCATTAATTCCACGCGTTCTAATTGAAGCCGTCAAATAAACGAGCAACGACGAGCAGCTGCGGGTTTCTACGTCACGAACGATGACAGACCAACGAACACCTCGAAAAAGGTGATGCGCGTCATTCCACGCCGATCGATCGTCATTCGGTTTCGCGTACATACGTGAAATGATTGCGCTCGATGATCCGCGCTGACATACTGAAAAACTCCCACCCACGTCGAGCACGATGCAGTATGATCGAGTATCGCCCGTCGTGTTCACGTCGCTTTCGAAAACCATGTAATTCCGACAAGTTCATAATGGAAGTCTTGCAAACAAGTGACTGTAAAATGGTGAAAATTTATGAACTACCGCACACAGAGTTTCGGTAGAGCCGCGGAGCGAAAAGCCGGAAAGTTTGTATTGCGGAAAATAAAAAGAGAAAAAAAAAAAATCACCGTTTTGTCGAAACATGTATGTTAGTAGCGATAAAATCGTCGACTCTTCGACCATCATATTTTTTTCTTTTATTTTTATTGTCAATATGCATACACGTCTCAAATAAAACAACAAAAGGATTACTAATCTATTTTTGTGTTTTTTTTTTTTTTTTGGAAGATTGCTAATACAAAATATTGAATTTTAACCTTTCTTTTAGACCCACTCAAAAATTGCGCATCAGCGTTTCTAGAAAAAACTAAGTTGTTTTAAACGCTTCTATCTTTGAAACTACTAAAGATTTTTTCAATTGTTTTTTTGGATTGACTCAGAATTGTTCAAACTTTTGATTCAAAAGAACAAAATTGAAAAAATGTTGATTTTTTGCGGAGATAATTGATCTTAAAGTCGCTGCGGGTCGCTCACAGACCCGGTCTGGCCAACTTGTCGTTATTTTTTTAGACCTGGCCACGAAGGGTTAACAATATTTTGATAAGATATATTCTGAATAATTGATAAACGCATCTGAATATAACACTGAATTCTATATAACTTGTAATAAAAGTTTTAAAAAAAAAAAAAAAAAAAAAAAAAAAACTGATAAAAAATGACTGTTTTAAGACAGGTATAAAACGCGACGAATCGGCTCATTTAAAACGCGCGAGTCAAGTCGACGATGAACATCTGAAATTTTGTTAACGATAATCCTCGTGCGGGACTACTGTGCTTGACTTCACGACCGAAAAGGTTCGTTTCGCTAATTACAAGCGTGGAAATCGTTACCGTCCGAGATAATCGGGAATTAGCATCACCCGTCGCGTATACAGTGCCATTAAGTGCGTCCTCTCTTACGGGCTCGTCTTAACTCGCTCGTTACAAAATCGCTTGATTTTTGCGAGTTACTAAATAAAGCAACATTACGCATAAAATCACCGACTCAGTAGATATATATTTTTTCTGCTAGAAATTTGCATAAAATAAATAAATATATTCTCAGTATCTTTTATATCAAAAAATTATATGAAAGCATAAAAGAAATAAATTATGATTTGTAATATCTTTTGTATCAAAGAATTATTCCAAAAGATAAAAATCGCAACAAACTTATTCTATTTTTTCTGCTAGAAATTCGCATAAAATAAATAAATATTCTCAGTATCTTTTATATCAAAGAATTATCGCATAAAAAAAATAAATTATATTTTCAATATCTTTTGTATCGAAGAATTATTTCAAAAGATAAGAATCGCAACAAATTTATTCAATCTCATGATAATCTGCTCTTTCCATTTTGTTTTCTTAGTATATGTATAAACTGTAGAATAAATATAATTAATATATAAATATACTAAATATAATTAAGTATACCAAATAACGAGAGGATCTTTTTAAGTTCAGGAATGGAAAATCCAATATATGTTGCAAAAAAGCGTTACTAAACTTGTTTGCAAAAGATGTTGTGCAAAATGATTTAAACTCATATAAAATTTACAGACGTTTCGACTACATATTTTTAGTTATCTTCGGCGTAATTTAAATCCAACCATCGCTCACATCTCAATTAACGATGAATATAACTTATCTAAATGTCAAAACGTTAAATAAGAAGTAGTCAGAATTGCGATATCGTCAAGACCAAGATCGAGTAAAAGTCAAAGATGTGATAAATATAATTGCTATATATACATTTCTCTACATGTATCATGCACGCATACAACGTAGCCGCAACGTGACTGAATATGGTTGCGCGTCCGGTCAAACTTGACTTGGAAGATTCAAAGTGTCTTTACTTGTCTGCACCGATGGATCGACATCGATCGGCGAAGCCGCGCATGAATGAAGAAGCGAGGAGGCGACGACTGCCGTACATGGCGCACAAAACGGTCCCAGGAGCCGCGCGCAAAATCGAGATCGTCGTAGCTGACAGATCCTTGTGATCTTAATCTGGTCTCTCGAAAGAGAGGAGAGAAAGAGAGAGGAGAGTGGTCGAGTAAAAAATCACGAGGCACCACGACGATTGAACGGACTGGAATCCGTCTGTCAGTCGGCCGACCGGATCAAGACACCCTGAATAATTCATCGCCGGGATCGGTCCGACGACAGCAATCTCCCTGTGTGTTTGCGCTGTGCGTCGAGTGCGCACCTACCCTTTCTTCTTGACACAACGCCGAAGAGAAACTTACACGCTATATGCGCTTTTGATTATTCCAAATAAAACAAAGAAGAAAAAAAGTGTTGAAAAAAAGTATCAATTTTGGCAAGTCAAAAGAGAAGAAATAAAAAAAAAATAGTGAAAAATTATTGTTTGGATTCTTAAATGACAAAAAATAACAATCATTTGCCTAAGAAGTGATGAGAACATTGCTAGAATGATTTAAATATAGTAAAGAATGACGTTAGCAAAAAGAACCTGTAATTTATTGAAATCTAAACGCTCGAAGATCAACTTTCATATTGAGGTCTCTAAAATAGATGTTTTCCTTGAACTTAATAATTCTCTGAACTGAATAATTTGTCTTCTCAACTGATATCTGTATATTGCGACATTTATCAGATAAAAATGGCGAGGAGTTATTACGTTGATTATAATTAATAAATTAGGTGATGTTGAATTTGAAAACGTGACAAAATCTATACATGTTGACTATGTTAAATAATCAGTAGATTCCCGGAATAATATATCTTATTCAAAACTCAATTGCATTTCAGATATTTAAATTCTGTAAAATAAATTTTGTATTTTATATTTATATATATATATATTTGCTCGTTGACAAAACATGAGAAGGAATTGACGCTATTGGATACATTTGTGAAATGTGTTCTCAATACTTGTACGGTTCTTCGGTAGAGTTCGATTTCAAAAGAACGTCTGAATCCTCGCTCGATTAGTTATTTTGATGAAGACTCATTATTAGTAACAGATTCTGATGACAGTGCAGACACGAAGCGTGAATTCTTAATTTATATCAATCTCACATAAACGTACACAATACAAAAGATTTGAAGTCATCAATTACTACAGGAGAATAACAAACTGTGGGATTTTAATCTCTATCGAGGCATTAGACGAATTGTAATCTTCACGTGGTGCATACTGACTAGTGCTACAAATCTTTAGCATCTAGGGATCTTTACATGCATGTAAATTGCCGCAATTCTAGAATCATGGTTTTCTAATTAGTACATGTATGTGAATAATGTTAGTTTTTACTACTTTAAACTATTCTAGCAATGTTTCTGTCATAAAAGCAAATAACATACATATATTGTTATTTCCTGTCAAGTGAGATTTTAACTAATGATTTTTCAAGATCTATTCACTTGTGGGCTACAATCGACACTTTTTTAACATCCTTCTTTGTACATAGTGATGAAAAATTTGCAAAAAGAAACAACAAAATTTGAGAAAAAGAAACCAAATTATTTTACTTTGTTTGTTTCAAAAACTTATATCCGCATTAAACAATATCGAGACGGTATTTTCTCACGTTTTTTTGTAAATAAATTAAAAATACAGGTGCATAAGAAGATACAGATGCATAAAAGGGCAGATGCATAAAAGGCCGTTCTTGGACAGAAGAGAGTAATGTTGCGAAGAAAGAGGAAAATGAGACGAGCAAGGCGAGCGAGAAGACTCGACACTGAAACGAGAGAGAGTGGATTGGGTTGCAGCGAGTTAACCGGCTCAGTACTCAGCGTGAGATCCTGTTATACAACGATGTCAAACTGACGATACGTACGAGACGGAGCGGGAGGATCGAGGGGAAGAACCGAGAAAGAAAAGCAAACCCTCGCAAAGCACTCGTGATTATTAAGGATAATCCTTTGGAATATGCGGCAATATAGCTCGGCAGAGAGTGAGAAAAACAGAGAGAGAGAGAGAGAGAAAAAGAGAAAGAGAATCTGTAATCCTGTATAAATGTTTTAAACCCCATTAATTAACCCACATATTATATTGCCAGTTATGTGTACAATGTTAACTTAAATTTGCGGAAACGAAGGATTAATTCTGTAACTATTTTAAATATGCGACGTACAATAAGGTAAAATGTACTTTCATGCAAATTACACAAAATTTTATCTTAAACATGTATTTATACCGTTGATTCATTTAAAATACGCCGAACCGATATAAAAATATACCTATATCAAATATATATATCAAAAAGTATATACTAAATATAAAAATTATATACGTAATATATAAGGTTTTAAGAGCTGATCGCAAAATGTTTGTGCGGAAATATGCGTGTATATATGAATACATGTATATGTACGTGTTCACAAGTAAATTTTTACAAGTGAGTTTGAATTGAGATTTCAATTCTTAAAATCATATAGGATCTAAATTTGCATCACATATATGAAGGATCCCAAATACTCCCCCAAACTAATTTAAAATATTGCGAAAAAAACTCCTCAGCCAGGAGTCGAAAAAAAAAATATATTATATATATATACCAAAGTCATTCCGACAGTCAAAAAAACTATGTCAAGAACACTCAGAGATACATAATATACGAAAATATGAGAATAAAGTTCCTTCCGATTGAAGCTAACTATGCAATATAATGAATCATATGCAATGTCGTCATGTATCAGCAAAAGATAAAATCAGCAATTGAAAGACAAAGAGAGAGAGAGAGACGAGGGAGGAAACGGAAGGATGAAGGAGGAATGGAGACAGCAAGAGAGAACTACCGCGATAATCGACATCGATTTTCAGGCGCAGCAGCCGGCGTGTATCGATTGTGGAAAGACTAATGGCCAGCGCGGTTAACCGTATTATCCCACAACGGAAGTCTACCGGTTGAAACGGAGACATAAATAGCAGCGGGTGGGATCTCGAATCGTCCAATTCGATATTAGTTTAATAATCGCCGACAGATAAGAACGGCGATTCTTTAAATGACTCTTTCCGCGAGAGAATTAAAGAGAGAGATAAACAGACAAAGAATGTCACATATAAATAACATAAATAATAATCATCGTGTACGAATGCGCGATGTGTAACAAAATCATCGCTTGTGTGTCTCAAAACATATATAGAAATTTTATTATTCCGGCAGCTTCAAAGCGTATTTTTAAACTATCGCGTCCAAGACAGGCTCACATGAAACGTGACTCAGTAATAAGACATTTTCTAATATAATTTCCGCGCGATAGAGTTTATTTTCAGCAAGTATAAAATAACGATACAAATTTCTCACTTCCGTTTTAATCTCCTCGAAACGAATTTAAAGATATTATTTTATTTCAGCTAATATACAGAGTTTTAACGGCAAAAATGCATCGTTTTCCGTACATCCTTTCTCATATTCTCGAGAGATCAATGACGGACGATCCTGCGAGAAACTTGTGTTGGTGTGTATGTGTGTGTGTTCCGGTATTCTTTATTAATTTTACAACTTTCCATAAAGCGAGCGACCGGTCTGATGTACTCGCGCATAGTTCACCGCGAATATCGGTCTTCTTCTTCGGCTCGTCTGGTCAGCGAGTTTGCACGATCTTTTCGACGGAGATTCTCGGGATTTTTCGCCCTCCCGCGCGCTCGAATCGACCGGGAGAGAAAAAGAGAGAGTTAGCGAGGACGCTCGGCCGAAGTTTCTCAGGGCGTTCAAGTTTCACGGTGGTTGATATTTCATACAGAGTGGGTAACGGGGTGCCCCGTCGTCGTTGTCGTTGTTGTCGTCATCCTCCACCGTACAGCGCGTCACCTATATACTATACTCTCGCCTGTTATTACTCCGCACGCTTCCCCGACCTACACCCCATTGAGTAAAGTGCGGTTTAGCATCCGGCTTGGACGACGCGCGAAGGCTTCGCACCAGCAGCGTGCTCGCACCAGCGAATGAGACAATCGATGTGCAAATTCCGCGAGGTGATGCATAAAAATGGGTCAGAGTTCTTTACCCTCGTCGAATTTCCAAAGCCCCGAGTTGACTGACATTTCAAATCTGTATTCTCACCCCAAAAAGAAATTTTCCATTTATTTTTGCAATATTCTCTCTTCAAAACGGCACACCGAAAGGATCAAGAGGCACGGTAGGTTCACGAAGTTGCGCTCGAACTGCGCGAGCACATTCTCTTAAACTTGAAACAAAAATTCTCGAAAATACAGTTTTTTCGATAAAACATTCTGACATCCCAAAACGTCACGATTCCAAAATTGCACAATCTTAAGACCTCGGTATTTTCCTCGCATAATATTACGATATGAGCGTTTTATATTCTGCCGTTAAATTTGTTGAAATCATCAAAATGAAATATATATATTTATCGCGGATGTCAGAAAACGAGCGCGATACGAATCGGAGATAAGAATCGCGAGAAACGCGGTTCGTGCGTGTGCGTGTCGCTCATTTAATTACATCGAATTTGCGCGTGCCTCGGTTTCTCACGGGTAGGACAATAAGGACATTCATTTGTGGGTCCGCGCGTCCAACACTGCCGTTTCACACAGCGCGGTTTCTCTTAAGTCTTAATCGTTCGCGGCACGGAATGCGCGTTTAATGCAAACGAGGACACAGCCCGCCTGTGTTCCGCTTGGCTTGTATTTTCTGCTCCTTGTCGGGTCGACACCGCGTCGGCTGTTTTACGATCTGTCCTCGACTGACCGCGCGAGTTCCTCAAGATCCCGAAGATCTGGTAGTTCCCTGTCTGATGCTAATAGCGCCCGTGTTTCGCGCGATCTTTTGATCTCGTTATAATCTACACGATTATTAGTTAACATCTCGTGTTTTGATTTCAATCATGAATTATGTTTCATTCGCGATTTTTAATGCGAAATAGTTAATAGGAAGGTAGGTTTGATCTTATGTGTAATTATAATATTCTCTTATTCTATCCGTTACTTATATTTGTTATACATTTTGTTTTGTTATTATATATACAGTCAACTCTCGATATTTGTGCGCTTCCCTTAAACTAACACACATAAATTTCCCTTTCACTGCGCTCCTTATTCCACAACGCAACAAGACCTATGAAGGAAAGAAACGATACTCTATTGTATAGTATGCATTTTCCAGGAAATTTTTTTTTACAGCCCTATATCCGCGCAAATATAGAGAGTTGACTGTACATATATACATGTGTGTATGTGTGTGTAAGTTTCATTATTTAATTATCATATTTCATATTTTTAAATCATTTTACGCGTTACAAAATAGATTATAATAATTCTCGCTGTTACGCACGCGTATGAAATTTTATGAAAAGTACAAACATATCGCGGAAAACGTATAATGGAGTATAAAAACAGGTTATTTAATTTCTGCTCCCGATATTGGACAAAGTAGAGAACAATTCGATAAAAACTGGGACAAAACTCGAGGACTCGATGCACGTCCGCGTATCGCAATTATACGATAAACAGTTGGCCGCAATGTTGCGCAATAAAGATACATAATTGCTTTGAAATTTCGGTTTCAACAAGAAAACCGCAAAATACGTTCGTATGTGTATAAAGCAAATCACGCAATTTTGCGATTGATCCTATATATGTATATATACATACATATACATGATCCCCTATATACGTACGTATACTCCGTACTAAAGAAATAAAATCTAAAACATTGTTGAAAAAACGATCCGCTGCATGTACAAATTATGTGACACAATTTCTGTTATGTATGACCTGCGGGCTTGAGCGGGCATCCAGTTGGGGGTCGCGCTTCTGAGGTCACATGACCTTTTATCACGTGATCTCTTATCTAGCGCCGCTCGCGTAGTAATAATCGAGTTTTTCACGCCTAATCTGTATCTGTATTTTGTACGCTTTCCGAAGTAAATAGAAGTGTTAAAATAATAATTCGTGTCTTTCATCCACACGAGATACAACAATTTCCGAAACAATAGATCAAATTTGGACACATTAACTATAGATAAGAAAATGAAAAACTTAACCTTTTATAGTCAGACATAAAAAATGACGACGAGTTAGTCAGACCGGGTCTGTGAGACTCACTTTAAGATCGACTTTAATATCTCCGCAAAAAATCAGTATTTTTTCAATTTCTTCTTTTTTTTTGTTTAATTAAAAGTTTGAACACTTCTGCGTCGATAAAAAAAATAAATTGAAAAAATCTCTAGTAGCTTCGAAGATATAAGCGTTAAAAAAAAACTAATTTTTTCTAGAAACGTTCAATGCGCAATTTCTGAGCTGGTTTGGGAGATTCACGTCTAACTACGAAAGATTAATTTATTATTTTCGTACTGAAATTAGTAAAACAGTAAATAATAAATTAACGAGAAAATTAACAGCTACCAAAAGTCGCTTTAAAAATTGATCTGTTAACTAAACGCACAGAGAGTTATATACAGGTAAACAGAAATTGCGTTCCCACATTTTTCTTTCTATGATAAATTATAAGCTAGAAACAACAGAAACTCTACATGACAGAAAGGAACGGAGTGCGCGACGAAAAGGGTGAAACGGCCTATCGGAATTATTCCGACCAGTCATCGGGACTTATGCCGCTTATGGGATTACACCGGCATTAGCTGGCAGAGCTTGTTCTCCACCGTTCTGCGCGAGATACGCGATAAAGCCGGGTTACAAGCAGCATTTCTAACGAATCGGTTCCGGAAACTTCGCAACTATTTAGAGATTTGCTCGGGAATATTACGCTTACGCTTTTCTTCTCTCGTGAGAATTCGATGTAAACGCGTTCCCGCACATGTAACATTTCTATCCATTGTTTAGTTTTCTATGTAAATATTTCTACAATGTATATCTCTTTTAAAAATCTATTATTTTTACAAACTATGAAATACTAAAATTAGATATTATCTTTACAAAATATAAAATACTAAATTTTTAACTCGATCTTTGTAAGATGTGGTGAAGATCGCGCAAAGTAACGAGATAAGATATCATCTATACGTAAATATATATACTTTTTTTTTTACAGACATGCACAGGGAAAGACATAAAAGAGACACGTGCATCGAGTAAATTTACCGAATCAATTTAAAGGAAGACTGGTCTGAAGGATCCACCAGCAGGTTTAAGGGATAGAACAGCAAGGATAGGACACGCTAGAAGAGAAAAGAGTGGGTGAAGGAGAAGGAGGAGGAAGAAGACGCGGAGAAGACCACTTAAAATCTCGGCGTCTGAGGCGAGTACGAGGAGGAATTTTTTTGGCGAGCATTCCGCTCCTTTAGCAAGGATTTTCGTCCGTTAGACACTCGGGTGAGCGCGCGTATATCCGCCTTTGCTCTCTCGAGAATGAGGGCGACCGAGGGATGCGCGGATCTTTTCCCTGTAATTAATTTAAGAGGGCTCGCCCGAGCCACTCCGGCGGGTGGAGAGTCCCGCGGATCACCGACGAGACGAGAAGGAACCCTCGTTTCTCGTCGCCCTCTTTCTTAATGCGGCAAACTGCGCCACTTCTTTGCACACACGCGTTCGTGATGATCAATTTTAGTTGTGCGCAAGGAACGTATTTTTTTCTTTGACATAACATAATGTAAATAGTAACAATGAGATAAGAACGTAAACTACTGATAAATGATAAATGATAATAAAAAAAACTGATAAATAACGAGAATAGTATCGAGTTTATCCATGTTTATCCATGAATCCGCTGCAGTGCTAACGCAATCCGCGAACAATAAAACTAACTAGATTTGCGCGCGACAAAACGGGGGGAGGTGAGAACTAAAGTCCGATTTATGACTCAAATCGCTCATTAATACGGAGCTCTCGCGTGCGATCTACCAAACAGCGTCTTCGAGGTTGTAAATCCACGAGTACACTAGTTCCCGAGTCCTCACCGAGCGTAAGACGGTGCTAAGCTTGGTGTCGTCATGCGGAAGGTGCGAGAGGATGAAGAGAGAAGAAAGAAGGGAGGAGAAGGGAGGAGGATGTCGTGGACGGAGAAGGATCGGGATGCCGAGGTGCTACTATTCAAGAAGCACAACCGGGAGACGTTAGGATGGGGAAGAAGCGCGTGGTAATCCAAGATTTATCTCGCAGTCTGTGACACCGGGACTGCTGCTTGCTTCTGTTGCTTCAAGGATCCCTCGGCGCGCGAATCTGGCCTTTGGGCGATTCGCGCGCCGAGCAGAAGAAAGGCAAGCCACCAACGACTCTCGCTCGATTGCGAGATCAGATTCGAAGGTTCCTTGCGCGTCAAAATGCGCGAAATGCTGTGTTTCAGTAATTAAATACACTAGAGATCTCGAACGTGTTCCTCATTTTGTGTTTATTTCATTCCTTTTACTTGCATAGAGGTTTGATAACTTATTCACTATATATAAATTCACTAACAATTAACAAGTATATTTGATAAAAAGAAAAAATATCTTTTATCGTTTCTTTATTTTGGGAAGTTGTTCAGGAAAAGTTAATTTTATAACTGATATACTTGTACAATATCACAAACTGTGAAAATTTCATATCATAGTTTATAGTTGCGTTTCAAACGTGAAAAAGAGTCGCGGAGTCGTGAGAACGTTCCGCAATTACACCACGCCGGTACATACATCGTCGGCATTATAATCTTCTGCGGAGGTGAGGAAGCGAGAAGAGAGGCGGACGAGCGGGTCCGGTCGTGATAAATCGTAGCGAGCAATGGTAGCCGGCCGATCTTCTCGATTAAAGTAAAATATATGGCAGCTTTAATTACGAAAAGATTTCGGGACGCGACTCTCGGTTCGCGCGAGAGTGAGCGAATAAGAAAAAGCTGAGAGAGAGAGAGAAAGAAAGAGAGAGGAGAAGATAGAAACGCGGAGAAAAGGAAGGGGGTGAGATCGAGTATCGAGGTGGAGAAGAAGACGGGATAGGGAAGGGGGAGCGACCTTTGAAATGCATTATTCATGGGGTGTGAGAAGATACGATATGATCCAATATGTGGCCCGCCCATTCCTACTAACTGCCAACGGAACCTGCGAGAAAGAGAGAGAGAAGGAGAGAGAGCTCTCTAAGCTGCTGAAAATTGGTCCTCGAATTTTCGCGTAATTTAGAATACAAGGGATGCTTCGCGTGCTAGTTTACGAAGGAAACTCGCGGCTGCCTGCGAGTCGCTCGTATAGCAGCATGTAATCGCACTGACGTATTATCGAATCTGCCGTTTCCCCCATCTGCGTCGTCTACCGTCGTCCATATGGGCTTGGCGAGTTCTGAATATTTAAAGAGGTACGACTTGCGGCTCGTAAGAAGATGCAAATACGGTTGCGAAGACTGTTGCGCAAAGAAAAGTACCAAAGAAGCAAATGAGAAATTGTAACAGCGCTGCTAACGCAATAATCAAACAGTGTGTTTGTTCAATAGAATAATATAATATGTAATAGAAAAAAAAAATAAAACAGAGACGTAATAAAACATCAAACTTATGTTCAGAAGTTTAAATATTTATAGAAACAAATTCTCGGGAATTCGTGTGTAGAAAACTCGCGAGTGTTTCCGGTAGTGGAAATGATCGAGCGTGAGACGCGAGAAGAGATTCTTGGCAAAAGTAAAACGGCATAAAATGCGAATCCCCAGGTGGTTTGGCATTCGCATTTTTACGCGCCTCTACGCACCCTTTGCCTGTACGGACGAGATGCTCGAGTGTCTCGAACTCTTTCGGCACGCACTCGCAGATCTTAACGGCGCAGCAGCGTTGCAAGCGTTTAAAGTTGCGTTTACAACGACCGAGTGAATTCTCGAAAAGTGAGTTCTTGCGACGTTGGAAAAAATAATCTCATCTCAAAGCAAGACACACAAATAGATCTAAAATAATTTTATATTTTCACATCTTGATAAAACATTACATTAAAGATATTGTTAGATTAGGGATCATTACAAAATAATCAAATAATTTATTTTACTTTGAGTAATTTTTTTTCTAAAATTGTTCTTTTCAAAAGTAACCTGATATTATTTTTGTGTTACGACAACAATATTGACAATGAGTGTATTTCCTCAAACTCTTTTAGTTTTCTTGTAAAAGAATCTCACTCAAATACAATATGAAATTTTTCGTCAATATTATATCTCACCTTTACAGAATTGAAAAAAAAAAGACAATTTGCAAAAATTTACTTTCCAAGAAGATGCTCTTTAAAAATTTTCACAAACGCGAGAGTCACGAGCACGAATATTGGTATTATTTTTGCATCTCACAAATAGGATTTTCAAAGAATTGTGAATACACCCTAAGCCTGCATCGCGTATTGCAGTTGCGAGTCGAGCGAGTGAGCGAGCGAGCGCGGCGCGGTGTATTAACACACAATGAGATAGTTTTGTTCCGCCACTCCGAACGCGGGATCACGTTTCGTTGTCGGCGGCCACGTTCCATACCACGGATACCTGGTGCACCGGGTGTCCCGATAATTCCACGCGCGCCGCAAAAAAGAACGTCGCGCGCGCGCTTGTTACGCGCCGGCAAATTATATATGCTGCAAATGCGTTTACGTATTTTATATCGGCTTATCACCGGAACGCGCATACGTATGATTGCTAACGGTACGACTGGCTCTTGCCACTTTTGCGTTGGCGGAAAATGTCCGATAAATTGATCGCAAGTGGGTTGAATAGCGATAAATTAGTTGCGCGTGAAAATGTTTCTTTGCAACGAAATGTCCGATTGCGATAAAGCAACGGTATGTGTCTATTTTCGACTAAAATCGTTTGCGACGTTTGAGCTTGATCCACCGATCACATGTATTCTTAATTATTAAAACTCTCAATGGAAATGGATGTCGAAAAAGTAAATGACGATAAAGCTTCTCTTAGTTCGGAAGAGAAAAAAATTCTCTACTTCATTGAAACGCTTGTAATATTACGTGAAGTTCAATCGCGAAAAATGCAGAGAGCGAGAAAGCGCGTGTATCCGCGCAATGCCGAACTGTAAACACCGACATTAACTCGCGCGCTAATGACGCGCTATAGAGTCTGGATCGCAAACGAGTGAATTTTAAAAACGGAATCGCGCGGTTCCGCCGCGACAGCGGCACGACTGTACAGAAGAAAAAATAACATTGCCGCGCCGATTCTCAATCTCGGGCAATTGAGAATCGGCACGGGAAAAAATTAAAAATACCGGGTCTGCTACATTTAAATGGAATTATCGACTTCGCCGGTTTTTAATGATCGCCGACGCTATTGCCGCCGACCATCGCCGCGATACTTTATTCGCTAAACCGAGCAACGAGATCGTTAGCCGCCACTGAACTGAAGTGCCACAAGGTAGTTGGACTTGCCGCAGCTAAGTGGCCCGCCGGGAGAATTAAACGCGTGGAGATCGGCGATCGAAGCCTGCCACCGGGCTGATAATCAGCGATGGAATACGGTGACGATACCCGGCGTTAGTGCTTATATCACCGACATATGCCGCTAATTGGAGGCGGCCTCGCCACCAGGCATTTAATTATAAACTTAAAGCCGGTACAAGCGATTAGCGCGAATCACGATTTCCGTATCGCGTAACAAAATAGCGACTCCGTCTTTGTTTTTAAAAAAGCTGCAATGATTCGTCGCGCGATCCTCAAACTGTACGGAAGAAATTTCATGAGAGTAGATTAAATTTCATATTTATACGCAAATAGATAAACTTACAATAAAGCTCTTTTAGTTCAACAAATTACATAGTGAATTAAACAGTGTGTTTAAAGTGTGTCGATAATTTTATAATACGCAAATGCAATAGTACGGTCATGTGACCTATAAACGCGTTGACCTACATACATTTTTATTGATCATTATCTCACTGTGTGGACGAAATGAAGATTCAAATATTTATGTCGTGAATGAGTATTTTGCGGACACCGTGTGTCGCGTGCGAGGCTCACAAAGGCAAAGCCGATCGCGACGGACCACTCGTACGCCGGCATTTTGATAAATTACCGAATAATTGTCAAATGCTAAAAACCGACAAAGCGATTTTAGTAACAGAGGCCAGTAAAGATACGTGAGAAGCATTGCAAAGGAAGAACTAGTTACATATCGATGTAAAATGTGTGTTTTTGTTTTTGTAAATTAGCGTATCGAGAAATAAAATAAATTCACAATTAGAATCGAAACATTTTTCTTCAATATGATTCTCAAACCACGTCCGCTTTGTCGACTAAAATGCGAATTGATTCGCAATGATCGCAAACGCAACAGAAGTGGTTGTGCACATAGTTTTGGTAATCATCAAATGAGGATTAGATAAAAAGTAATTTAAACAAGAAAACACTCGAGCGCGGGAGTAAAATCGAGGGGTTCACAAGGTTCACCGAGGATAATTTATCGATTTAGACTGAGCTGAGATAGAAGGGCGGAAAAAGAGTGAGGTACAGGCTCTTCATCAGCGATTTAATTCCTAAACGGCAGCGGCTTCGAATTTATTTATTTTTTCGCCGACTCGTGACCGGTGCCAAAACGAGGACCGGGACAAGATTAAAAATCCCTTAATTACTTAATCGCGTTATCCGGTTCGTGTCAAAGAGAATCTCACTCGAAGGGAGTGAAAGAGGTGAAAGTTTGCTCTGTTTCATCGCTTTCATGTTTTCTCTGTATATACATTATCGGCAACATCCTCGACATTCTGTGACTTATAATCAATAATAACACGATGCTTTATAATGAAATTTTTCGAATAAATCCGCTCAAATTGGAAATATTATTGGTTGGACGTACGTTTTATTAAAAAAACGCGCAAAAGCAATCGCACGAAAAGCAAGAGCGAAAAATTATTAAGCTGTAACGCGTGTAATTTCTCGATATATATATTTTCCGGGCGATAGTGAAACGCGGCCGGTATTAGTGGCACTGTAACGACAATGGCACGGCAGTTCGGAGGGCGCAGACAGTGACAAACCGCCTCGGCCCGCTGATTTCAGTTAATTGTCGACGCGGCCATTTCTCACTCCTCCGGCTTCCGCTCGACGAGGACCCGAGGCGACGACGACGTTGTAAATATCCAGCCAAGGCCCTATGAGCAAAGGGCTAAAGGTGGAACGTCTTACTACGAGCTGTGCAAGCTTAAGCCTCTAACCTCGTGAGCATAAGCCGCTTCTTCCTTTTCTCGTATTCTTTTACGCGAACAACTTCTCTCATACAGACAGGACGTTCTTTCTCCCTGCACTCTTTCAACTCAAACGACTTTCGTGGGTATACGTTTTGCTGACGTAAAATCCTCTCGACGGACAATAAGAGTGAGAAATGATACACTCGCGCACGTGCAAAGTAACTATTCGAATGTGTGTGTAAAAACAAAAATCTTATTATTAGAAAAAACTTTTGAGATCGATCGACAAATCGATCTAGTATGGTCATCGAAGACACGTCACATTTGTGGATTTTGCGGCACATAAATCTCGGTAAAACAAAACAAAAAAGAGGGGAGAGCAAGAATATCCGAAGATTGAGTAGCATATCGCAGAGACAAACCTCGTCGAGACGTTTTTTACGCAAAGGGGATCCGAGATGATTACTTCGACAATACGTTTGGAGGCTCGCTCCCGCGACTGTCCACATCGAGATCGCTGCGCGAAGGGCTGCCGACCGACATACGAAGGGTGCAGAAACGAAGGCCACTGCGTCGTCCGAGCAATCTTGTTTTGAGCTTCTAATAATACCCGACACGTATCGGCTGGTATTTTTATGGGCCCAGTCCGGATATATAAACGCGTATCCATACGTATGTGCCGCCATATATAATGGGCGGGCAAATAAAAAAGTAAGAACGGTGGACAAATAGCCTCCAGCTTCTGAAAACCGCCGATAGGCCGGTGTCGCCCACGCCTCACCCTCTCTCTCTCTCTCTCTCTCTCTCTCATCGAAGATATGATCACAGAAACGTTTCGTTCTCTCTCTCTCTCTCTCTCTCTCTCTCTTTGTATCTGTGCGTGAGTCGCGCGCGTTTCTGAACGAGGGTGGCCGGGCATAAATCAACAAGCCGTCCACGTGTTACCGCGGATCGGATTCACGCGGATTGTTTTAACGCGCGCGCGCGAGCGCATCGATAACTAACCAAACATTTTTATAATTTAATCCATTAACACTGTCGTAAGCTTTTTCACCTGCGCATACAATTTGAACTAACGCGTTAAGCAGGGGAGTCTGACACAAAAGTCAAATTCTGATTTCTAATTACACTTGCATTTTGCTTGTATGTGAACGTGTGCATTGATATACAGATGATATCTGTCCCGGGTTCCTCGCAATCTAAACCTTTGCATACAGAGACTTCAAAAACGACCTACTAGTTAGACAAATTAGGAGACCCACGCGACTTTAAAATCGAATATCTCTGCAAAAAATCAATATTTTTCAAAATTTCTTTTTTTTTATTGAAAGTTTAAACGATTCTGCGTTAATAAAGAAAACTAATTTTTACTAGACGCCGGTCTGAAATTTTCGAGTCGGTCTGGTCAAACCCATGTCAGTACGTGGTTAATAATAACATGGAATACTATTACTTAATATAAGTAATAATAAATAAATAAATAAATACCGGCCCAGTGCGAGTGCTGCGAGTGGGAGATCCCGAGTTCAAAAGAGGTCCACACTGTCGGATTTTTCCGAGCGGGTCTCTTTCAAATCAAGTTTATCGATTGACAAGCGAACTGAATCGGGCCTCCAATCAGGTTGAATGGATCGTGGATATAGAGGTACAATGTAGAAAAATAGTGTAACCTTGAAGGGATTAAGTTAAACTTTCTTTACCCTTTATCCTTAATAAATAAATAATTTTCCACAATATGTTGTTTTCCGATTTTTTTTTTAAACAGTTCAAAATGTTTATTACGAATCTTTCTAAATAAGACCCTGCGCACAATAGACAACATATTAGGAATAGGAATAAATATTAAATATTAATAATAAGAAATTAGAATTATTTCTTTACAAAGCAAGAAAATAGAATAAATTAATGCAACATAAATTAAAAAATAAGAATTTGGAATAATTAATCTATTCCGTTCTCTTGTTTTAATGTAACATTATTTCAAATTCCTAATATTTATTCCTTTTCCTAATTATTAATATTTATTCCTGTACCTAATATTTTTTTTTAATTGTGCGCAGGGTCTAAACCTAGTCTCGTATAAATAACAAAATAATATGCATAGGATATATGCATATTATTTTGTTATTTATACGAGACTAGGTTTAGACCCTGCGCACAATTAAAAAAAAAATAAGCTACAAAGACAAAGCGTATTCGCTTCTAAAAGAACATTGCAATCTATCATGATGCAACTAGTCACTTAAAGACATCGAATGTAAAAAACATTCGACGTCATGCTTGCTGTGGAACAAGCAGTTGTCAGTTATGTCCCGAGCAAATAACATCGAACCGCATAACACGCGTAGAAGAGTTCGAGAAAGAAGAGACAACGCCGCGCGACTCATAAAACTGCGTTTACCGAGTGTCTCGACTGGTCGACCGCAGTTATTACGAACGAATATACGTCACGCGGTCGCGGCGTACGGGCTGATGGTGACAGTTCAATCCGAACTTCGGCGTTCGGCGGTCAGGAACGCAGCCCGCAAAACCGCACGCGTGATTTCTGCCGCTCTTTGCACCCCGCCGAATGACCGGTTACCAACCGGTCCTACTGCTCACCCTCTCAACCCTTCCGCAGAATGCACGCCTCGGGAATGCCAGAGAAAAGAACGTCCCAATCGACTCTCCCCTATAGAGAGAAAGAGAGTTAAAAGAGAGAGAGAGAATTTCCGGAATAAAAACACTGTCTTTCTCTCGACACTTTTCACTCCCCTGTCTCATTCAGTGTTATTAAATTTATGGAAACAAATTAATTCGGAAACAATTGATTGAAAAAAAAACTATTAATTCAAATTAATTCGAAAACTATTAATTCAATTGATCGAAAAATCAATGGCAAAAACTGGAGAACAAATTCGACGAGCTTCTGAAAGAGATCTGTGTTCCAGAATTAGTAATTTATTTTATATCAGTAAATAACATAATTTTATATCGGTATTTTACACACCATATGCAAATCTTTTTATTTTTCTCAGCAAAATGTCATATATTCTCAGATTCTTTTATAACGTATAGAACCAAAATTATGGAAGAGCCAAATTAATTTGCATACAATCATGTTAACCAGAGACACAACAACCCTCACATATATCGACCAATAAACCTAATTCAAACTGCCATGATGTATTCAAACATCAATGTTGGTCGGTTATGCGTAGAATATCTAATCACGCGCATTACTTCATAGTTATCCCAAGTTATGATTAAATTTTCACTTCGAAATTCATATCCACACAGTGAATAATTCTTGTACAATGACGCGAATTTCGTTCTATTTATGCGCAGTTGAAAGATTTGTCAAAAGTCAATTAAAAAAAAAACAACTCTCTTTTTACCGCTGCTCGTAATACAACAAAACCGTTTCTTATACAAAATCGAAATGTGTTTAAAAGCCAATATCTCATGAAAAGTTATTGAGTCAATCCAAAACAACCGTAAAATTATATCAGATTCTTTTTGTTTTCCCCCCATAAAAAATGTGTTCGAAAGTTATGTTTTATCAGTGAGACATCGGAACACTGATGGGCAATGCTCATTTCTACACACGTCGCGTGTAAGATGACAGCTTCGATATTCCACGCGCAGACTATTTGCACGAACGTGGCCGACGCGACGCGACGGCGGCGGCCTCGAGGCCATCAGCGTCGCGGGCGCGCTCGAATTTTCTCGCAGAGGCCATCCTCTTCTCGCGGTGGTCGCCGACTAAGCTTGACGCATACGTGAGCAGCCATTCGCTCCGCAGTTACACGTGAGTTGACGTTCCGAACGGAACGTTCGGCTCGTGACAGAAATTACTAAATGCCCAGGACCGGCCGTCGCGGCGGACTATACGTAGTTACACGTGTGCGCGCCGCTGGATTTATACGTGTGTATATATCGCCGCCACTCGCAAATGGGACTGCAGGGGTACGACGTGGGAGAATGAGAGAGAGAGAGAGAGAAAAGGATAGAGCGAACGGTTGACGAGCGAGCAGAGAGAGAGAAGAGCAAAACGACGCAAGAGCCGCGGACACGGCTAAAACGAGAGTGAAGGATGAGAATACGAGGGTGGCGCGCGTGAGCCTCGCGCGCATATTAATCTCCTCAACCGCACATCAGGCCTCTCGCCGAATCTCGTTCGTTCGCACACTTCATCTCCCGGCCCGCTAAACGTGGCGCGACATGGCGCACCTACGACGACGTCTGCGCCAAATTGGCAAACTGCACGGTTTAACCCTTCCCGTAGCGCGACGTCCATCTTTCCACACACATCCTCCGTACTCGTCACTGCCCTCCGGGCGATTGTCACGTAAACGGTCGCGTCGATCGTGGCACGTGTTGTACACCACAAAATCAAGTTCCGAACAAGAGCACATCAGAGGAAACACTATTATTCGCGCGATAAAAACAAAAAAAAAGTAAAAAATTACTTCGGATATGGTTTTGAATCTTCAATTTTTTCAATTTTATTTCATTTTTCTCAATGAAATAGTAAGCAGAGAAAATAATGACACGAGAATATTTCGTCACTCTCCCTACTTACGTCCCTAATTCCGTAACTCCGCAAATTTTAGAGAAAAGCAGTTTAAAAGTTTAAAACCTCATATGTTTCCCTAGTTATGGGAAATTCTTTCGGTTTCAAATTGTTATAAATTTTTTTTTTTTATATTTGGTGATCATAAAGAACATGACTTTCCAAGTTTCATACAATAAACTGAAAATCTAGCATGACACTTAATAGGGAGCGACGATATGCAAAGATGAGCACGAATTTCGATTAAATAATTCAAGATATGCGGCAGTGTACGGTCAAATGTATTAATAATAATATCTCAAACGCGCGAATAAATTCATGATGAAAATCGTAATATACGAACGATCGGACTTTGTCATTTGATGAATAATAAAATACATTTACGGGAAGATTAACATAAAGCAGAAACTAAAAATATTGCAATAAAATCGCACATTTAATCGCGCATGTGCCACATACATATGTACCTTTACTGGGTTACGTTAAGCTTGAAATTCGGTCAGATCCACCGTGAATCCAAATTGACTCTCTTCGTTACGTTCATTACGAAATCTACTGTTCATCAAGTTACACGAGATTGGCGGATTCTGCGCGTAAATTTTATTATATTTCTCCCTACAGAGATATATCAGCCTTCTTTATTTCCCGCGTTACCAGTCCGTAATATTCGTATCATTATCAGAAAAAATGGTCTAAATGCGCGAGAACTCTGTTTTTGCAAATCAATACACATACAGGCATTCTTTTATATTACATACAAAAGATATTTCGTGTTTGCGTGTATTGCGGCTGCAGACTATTCGATTTGAATAAAATTAACGACGTGCATTAAATGAAACGCATTAATATGTGGAGAACCGTGTAGGCTGAATTTAAATCAATACTTTTAATTAAAATTACAACAGAAACTCTACTCCATCCGGCGGAATACGTATGCCAAATATGTTGCATTAGCGCCGAATTTCGTTAAATTATGTTAAAGCCCAGTCAGGGATCCGTCGCGAATCACAAACTGAAATTAACGTCTTTAATTAAAATTTTATTTCGGGGGGTTTTGCGCGTTTCGTTATTCCATTGTTCTGCGCGGATGCAACTATAGTAAGTGTATCCGCACAAAATATGTGTATCACATAGTACGTATTGTAACTTGAGTACAATATTTGGATCCTAAACAGACTTGGGGAAATATCATTTATCCCACGATATCGAGCTGCCAAATTATAGCAGGTAAAGCGCACCAGAATATATAATTATTATATCATCATATATGTTCTCTTACAGTGAAAAAATTAATTAATAATAGTATTAGTCAATTAAAGATTAGTACATACGTGTGTATATAATCCTAGAATTTAATTGTATAAAACAATTATTTTATATAATTTTACGTATAATATAGTAATCTTGATATAAAATTTTTTTCTAGAGACAGCTCGCAAAGAGTAAGCTTAACGACGCGTGAGTTTGGCAAAACGCGCCAACTCAGTCATGATTCCGACAGTCGGCGACGTCGACGCCGACGTCGGGTGCATCCGGTCGTGGAAGCTCCCGGTCGATGTCGGATATAAACGAGTTCAGTATACAGTATAGAAAGCTCCTCCCTCACCACGCCCAGATCTTCGCAAGGAGTCTCGTCCTCCTACACTGCGGAGGAGGGCATCTCTCTCTCTCTCTTCCTACCTCTTTCCCTTTCATCCAACCTTCGGCTACTGGCCTAGAAGGCGGAGCTTCTATTTCTAGCGTGCCAGATCGTTAAAGCGAGCACAGAAACGATAGAATATAAAACGAACGAGAGTATCACCGAGACACACACATGTAAGGGAATCACTAAACTCCTCTCGCGGGAACTAAGTGTTCTCGCGGGAAGGATGAAGAAGAACGGAAGATACGAGATCGACTAGATAGCAAGGAGGAAACCTACGCGGTTTCAAGTGGTGGAAATAAGGGAAGGAGAAGGGTTTATCATCGACGCGAGGAGCGAGAAAGGTGACGAAAGTAAAGGGTCAAAGTAGGTCTGCATCTAAGAAAGATGTCTGCGATTTATTAAGTTATGATTAGGCTGTGTACAAAGATTGGCCGATTTCTCGAAGAGAACTCTTCAGGAAATAACGATTTTCTCTGATAAGTTTCATTTTACCAACACATTTCTTTAACAAAGATCAACACTTGCTTCTGATGTTCATGACGTATAAATCTTATTGTTAATAAATATTCGAATACTTTGAGATTGCAAATTTTAATTAACAAAACAAAATATCTAATAGCGTGTAAATAAAACAACTTTAACTTCCAGAAAAAGCAGCAGTAAATTCGCTCGCGCCATATTTAATTTTGCCACTAAAGTTAAAATTATTAGTGAGATTAATGCTTATAAGAAACTAAGAAATTTCATATATTAAATACATATGTGTGTGTGTATATATATGTATGTGTATTATATATATGTATGTGTAAAATTATGATAACCAGCCGGTGGAGCAGCCAAGTTCTTTCTCATCAAGAAAAAAATAAAGTCTGACTTCAAGGATAAATCCTATCGTAATATGCACTTATCTTGGAAGTGAGACACGTATAAGTCGAGTACGCGAGGAGGCTGACTCGGCACAAGCACCCAGAGGAACGGAAAGAGAAAGATGTATAGCGAGAGGGAGAGAGACACGGAGATCGTTTCTATTGCGCAAGAATGCAGGCGGAGAAGTTGCTAGGTGTCCAATGCACATGCAGCTGTTATATAGAGCTCAGTTCGCGAGCTCCGCCTAGCTGGCTACAGTCAGGAGGTGGAGGACAGCTGGTCTCAGTTATTTTACTCCCTGCTACGACACCGCCGGTACCGCGCCACCTCTATCGCCTCCTCTCCCCCTCCCTCCCTACTCACCCCTTCCATCCCTCCGGACTCGCTTCTTCCACCTTCCACGGCGGCTGTGCGCGAGCGGAGGCGCGGCGAACTCCACGTCGTCGCAGTTGCAGTTGCACCACTTGGTTTGCCATGATGAATAGTGTTTTCCCTGCTTTCTCCCTGCTTCATCCTCCACCACTTCTCGGGGCAACTCTCTCTACTACTACCACTCTCTCCTTTCTCCTATACCCGAGTCTCTTCGGACTAACTATCCTCCGGGGAATCGATTACTACTGTCTGCGTTCGCTTCCTTGTTATCTTTATTTTATTTTTTCTTTTTTTAAATTGCGTTTTACGTTTCGGTTTTATAGTATTTTTAAGACACATGAGGTTGTTATTCCTTCGTAACAAACATATTATTACAACTGAACACGGGATCTAAATGGAAACGCGTGATAAGACAGCGTTTACGGCGTTCTAAAACAACCGACTTTGAAGTTTCGTCGATCGGTCTTCCGTATATGTATATATGTATATAAATAGCAGAGAGCGGCGTTATCTAAAATATTATGCCGGACTTTCCGGCTGGACGTTCTACTAGATTTGTGAGTTAACTCTACCGCGCATTACCGCGTCGTTAAATTGATAATACATATTTATGACGCATCAAAAAGTGACTGTCGGGTAATAAAACAAAAACTATGCTCAGAAAATAAAACTTGAAACAAGTCGTTAATCTCCTTCGTTATCTATCGGAGAATTCTGTTATCTCGTTCTTCATTAAAAACAAATTTTAAAAAATCTCAAGTACACATATACCTATCGTCTGAAATTTCTAAAACGCACTTATATATTCCACACGCGACACATGATTAATACAGATTCGCTTGCTGTAACAGTGGGTATCGAATTTTTTTTCTTTTGTAAACAAAGAAGAGTTGCACGGCGGCGCGTATTTTTCCGCAACATTCAGCTTTTAATTTTATTTTTATGCAACGGTTATGCGCTACCGCGAGTTCCGTGGGGACGCGCTAGATGCATATGAAACGCGATACTTTTGACGGGGATTTTTTTTCCACGGTTTTGCTTTATTGTTCCGCGAGAGTGATTGGTAATTGGTCGCGTCGAGGTGGCGCGTCCGCTTCCAATTCGGTTCGCTCGACATTCGTTCGCAGACCGCTCGCTCTCGCCGAATACAAACGAACGCGCAACGGATTCGCCACCCATAAGGCACATCACGTTGGCCCTTTTTGTCGATAGGAAAATATACAATTAGAAGTGTTCTAGATCATATGTACACATGAGATTCGGGTTTTGTGCGATTCAATCTGTTCGTATAATACGAACGCATCGCAAAGGCTTGATCGCTAGCTTTGTGTTCGAAAATACAATCCTCCTCAGTTATATGCTTTTGTAACCTTTATAGGTTACACGAGTGTACTCGTGAATTTTTTCCAAGTTTACTTTTTAGATGCATTTTTAATTACCGTAAATAAATAAATAAATAAATTAGATAGCGACAAAAAGAATAATTTTGTCGCCGGAGATGCGCGCAATAACGCAAGTAAAAAAGTTGATCGTACAAAACAATTTTATAATGCTGTATTAATGAAACGGTATGAGAGAAAATTGCGTGTCAATGGGAAAAGTCATATCTTAAAATAATAACGAAGAAACAAAATATCGGGAGAAACCCGGAGGAATCATTTGTAATTCAATAATTTCAGTTCGTTTGTAATCCGGTAATCTATACTGCGGCTCGTTATTCCTGCGTCATAATGAGTTTCGCGTTACTCGCCTTTTCTCGACGCGGACAGCTGGATAATCCCGCGGTAACGAATTGTTGGTTCGGCCATGTCCGATGCCGAGTTATCTGCGTCGTGATATGAGCAATGAAAAAAATAACGAAACGCATATTATCGGCGGACAAACCCCATTCATTCATCCATTTTAAAAGCCGCTATATTGAAATGTATGTAACAACGCGTCTTCGAAAAATTGCGTAAATCGACGTCTATAGATATTATTGTATTTTCATGAAAAAACAATTGTTATCCAGAAAAATATAAAATGTTTAAACAAGAGTCTAAAAAGTTGGAAAACTTTTTTTCAATTTCTAAAAATTTTATCAACATTAGGATATATATAACAGCTGTAGCTGTTCTGATTTTTTAATTCTTTTCAGAATTCCATTAAGTCAATATGGTTTTTTTTTTCATAATTTCTATTTCTCTTCTTTTAGCTATATATGTATACTTACTGCGTTTCTAATATATTTTTACCGAGAAATTTTTCGAGAAACCGTGAGATTTACGCGCGGCTCAAAGCAAAGTTTTCGCGGCACGTTTACACCGCATCTCGGTGGTTGCCTAATGGTCCTCTCACGCAGGCACCGTAAAATAGAGAAATCATCGTAAAGCGGACAACGACGTGAACCACCCTTTTGTGCCGGCGTCGAAGCCTCGGTAAGCGGGCGAAATTTGATTACTAAATAATTCGTACAACGTGATAGTAAATCGTGGGTGCCAGCTCGCGCCTCGCTCTAAGAATACAAATGAGGGAAACTTCTGTACACATTGGCGAACGTGTTCGAGTAGCAGTCATTTACGAGAAAAATACAAAAAAGAATGGCAATTATTTTATAGAAAAACAATAAAAGTCGCATATACTTATACACTGCGTTTCGTATATGTATTTAAAAAGGAAAGATTATTTTTAATTCTAATATTGTTTTGTGCTAGCATCGAAGTTTACGCCGCACAAATCAGAAAAAATAAAAAGAGTGAAAATAATTCATGAGCAATCACTTTGTTACGTACTTTTATGTTGCGTACTCTTGGTATTCCGTTGAGTATAGCTTTTTATTGTTTATAATAATGTGAAACCACGTCATTTATTTTCAAATCGATTTGCCATGATAAATTTTTTTTGTTTGATATTTTTATTGCGATCTGTCTTAAGTGAGTGACATTTAGCAATAGCTCGGTCAAGTTTAAAATCAGTCATAAACGAGTGTTCATTAACACAGTCGTAATATAAAAAAATCTACATTACATTGCGTAATGTCAGATATAATTTACTAAGTCTTTCGTTTGAGTTTTTGTCATGATAAATAGCTCAAGTAGTTTTTAATATTTTCTGATCTGATAGTTTATTAATATAGTTTATTTGTCTTTAACATCGTACTTGATAAATTAAAGATAGATGCGACACATGTAATCAAAGTTGCTTTTTATTGAAAGATGGAATAAAAAAACAAGTGTTTTAAACTTTTTTATCTGTAAATTATACGTACTTTCAAAGAAATAAATTATGCATACTTTAAAAGACGAAATAATATAAATTTACACAGTAAAATATTATGAAATATTATACGGAGATATATTTGCTTTCGTGGTGACAGAGAAATGTTTCTTTTCATTTATGTTTTATGTGAAAAAAAAAAAGAATACGTCATTTTAACAAAACTCGATATATCCGGAATATATCTTAAGAAATCTCACGTGTAAAATAACCACTATTTTCCATTCTTGTTGTGTCTGATAAATAAACCAAAGAGACATTAATTTCCAATCGATTTACTGCTATAGCAATTACGCGCGTTACATGCAAATTCGATTTTGTCCCGCTCGCTCGATTGCTTAACATAGTTGCAGCATCACGTCTGTGAGTATTTATACTATATCTCATTGGCGAAGTGGTACATCAATTCAGTGGCGACGGTGTTTCGTTAACGATAAACGTTATTGGCCAATACTGATTTAATGGCGGTCGACGAAAATTCATTTCCACTAAAGAATGATGGACATAACTGACGTTTAGACGAGCTTTTAACGCTGTGACGTACGGCACAGTTGTATAACGAGTGCGACAGCAACTGCTTTTCTTAAGAGGCAGTCATTTACATAATGCGCTACGTGCCGCATCATTTCATTGCATATTAATTGTACGCTTGTACGTCAATCGTTTATTTATTTTACTTTTAGATGCATTTTCTTCTATGCCCATAACTTGTCAGATTTCTATGTTATTTATAATATAGGTATAATAAACAAATAAAATCTTTTTCAAATACTATTATTTTCTGATATTTTAGCCGCATTCAAGATTTTATTGTTAATTCTTTTATTTCTGTAATGTAATATATACTATATGCGTAATTAGGAAACAGATATTTTATAAATATTTAAAAAAACAAACGATCTATTAATGCATTAAGATAAACGTCAAATCTTCACGCGGCAAATAAAAATTACACATGCCATTTTTATTAACCTTATAGAAATAAACAAAAATAAATAAATAAATAAATAAATCGTTCAAACTATTTTTACTCGAAAACGTAATGTTTATTCAACCATTTCTATTTTGAACTTTTTACCACGCGTACACAAACGCGCGTGACGTGTGTGAAACTGATTCCCGACGTGAGAATCGCAGAGAATCGCGCGGACGTAAATATGCGCAAAACCGAAAAAACGACGTCATATATTTGCAACGGGCTAAAAATCACGACACTTCCGGTTTACGTTCGCCGCTTCATGACCGTCATTCCTCGTAGAGAGGAACGTGGCATCCCTATGTTGTATTACCCGCCCCGTATTTATGCGCGTATAAAAAAAATACACGCACGGATAACGCGCTAATACACGCGTGACCCTTCGGTTCTTTGCCGGAGCTACGACGCGCCTGATGCGCTTTTACACGAGACAAAGTGTCGATTTCGACGCGCGACTGCCTATGTCGAAAAAAAACAAACAAACAAAAACAAAAACAAAATGTCGCAATTTTTTTCACCATTATCAATAATCGATTTTATGATTCTTTGTGTTATTTGAACACCTTTGTTCCACAATTTTTTAGGTCACATATTATTTTCACATAGAGAGAATTCCGATAATACCGCACTAATAAAAATACCAAATTTTCACGTAATAAAAAAAAATGCGAGAACAAAATATTCGATATTTCCCTATTATGTGACATTTTTCTAGAGTACAGAGGAAGTTTAGTGAAAAAGATAGAGCTCCCTTCGGAAGACAGCTCACCTGAATGATATAATTCTGTAAGCGAGCTTATCTTCCAGAAACAGTGTCCGGATTGTGACCATAATACACTCTAAATGTTTTCCTTATCATCATAGATTACTCAACCATGATCATACACTCTAAATTTTTCTTTATCATCATACGTTATTCACTCGCGATCATATACTCTAATTTTTTTCTTTATCATCATAGATTACCCAACCGCGATCATACACTCTAAAGTTTTCTTTATCATCATACATTATCCAACCGCGATCATACACTGATATAGTGAGATATCGTCAGTCAGTCGCGGCCACAGTCAGTCTAGCCGGTTAATTTCTATAAGTTGTCATGAATATTAAGTATAAGTGGAAAATAGAAATATATAAGTAAAATATTGTAAATTGTAACTCTAAAGTGAATAAAATAGTTTTTTAAACTAACTGTGATCACGATTCTTACAGGATAAAACTCCTCGGCCGCGCGCGAACGCGCAGAATAACAAGGGAGGGAGGAAGGTGAATGGAGAAGTAGAGCGAGAGAGAAGGAGGAGAGGGACGATGAATGAGGGTGCGCGGAAATGCAGATATTTGCCAGGAAATTGATAACTCGAAAAACTCGTCACAATTCAAACAGGCTGCCAAACGGTACGATTGCACATTGCAACCCCCGGCTACGAGCCAAACATCATCGCATATATATCCCTCTCCGACTGTACATACATTCGTGGGAGTGATGCAAGCGTATATTGCTTGTCCGCTAGCACTCTCTCCGCACTGGCGAAGTGATTACGCACATATTTGCCGGACTATTTTATTTCAACTCGTAATTAAAAGATGCCGATAGTTTTGTGTGTGATGAAAAGCTTATTATAGTAATGATCGCATCGTGCTTTGATTCATAACAATAAGTCCAATTGGAACAATGGGAGTGTACACGCACTCATTTTGTTGTTATAGAAAATAAACCACCGTATGTTTTGTACATACCTGAAGTATTGTAATTGTCGTGTTTAACATAACATTCGAAAATTGCTAGGAGATTATATGGCGTTGCCAGACTTTTCAAAAAAAAAAAAGAAAATAGACATATATAGTTAGTAAACATTACATAATTTAAAATTTAATTTATTTAATTAATTTATTTATTAACCTAATTTTTAATAGAAAAAAAAATAAACTTTAAAATAATAAAATAATAAAAATACTTTAAAATAACAAGAACAAGATAAAACTTGGTGGAAAAAATCATAGAGGAAATATAGAATCTGACAAACCTTAGACATCAAACGTTATTATTGCGATATCTTTAATGTCTTTCTGCAGTATCATGCGACTTTTATGGGAAAAGTAAGAGACTAATGTTCGCGTAAGATTTCTCGCTAAAGCAAGAATCAAGTAGTGCGTGTCTACGATAAAGTTTCGAATTATGATGTCGAGCCGATTACAGTAACTTGCGGACGCGGTCAAACACGCGCGTTACAAACGCGAATCAATATTAACTCGATATTTTTGCCGTGCCATTAGAGTCAAATAAACGCAATGTAAATTGCGCGATACAGTCACGTATGGTTATATTTGCCATAAATAGCGGTGAAGCACGAGAGAGCGTATGTCAACCGCCGTCTCTATAGGCACCCTTCACGAAGCCGCTCAAAAAGGGCGCGAGTGTGTAAATACCGCACTATGGAGTATAAAATGGAAGTACGTGCGCGGCGAATTCACATAATACCAGAGAGATATATATCGAATAATACATTAATATTTCTGGTTGCGAGTATCGCGGCGTGTTGGCAGTAAACGTTAATACGTTGCGACAGAGAACTTCGGAATTATAAAAAAAAAAAAAAATCAGATTTTCAATTTCAGCTCAACGAGAAAAAAAATCAAAAGATTCTCCAGTTTTCGACTTGAAATGTCGAATAATAATACAATTAAGCGCGAAAAAACGCTGCGCAATTTACGTTTTACTTTTAAAACAGCCAAATTTTTTTATGCGAGGGGAAACTTACGAACTAGCTTTGCAACGCGATACGTGAGCAAGCACGTGCAGCAACAACGCGGTTCGGTAATTAAAATTGACTCTTCGCTCGCAATCACGCGAGTAATTTTCCGCGATGTCCGTTCCGTGTTGCGCAACGCAATGCGCTACGCATCGCTACAATATCGACTAATTAGCTAACGTCGCTAACTGTAGCAGCGACTCGGTCAAAGGGCGTCGTTATCCTGCGCTGAGGTACGTAGAAATTAAAACAAAACAAAACAAAACAAAAAAAAAAAAAAAACAGAATCAAGCTTGGAGACCAAGGGAGAGCACTCCACACGCGTGCTTTCAACCCTCTTCTTTTTCGCAATCAAACGAAAATTAGCCAACGAAAACAGAGACGGCGAGCTCTGAACATCGCGCGCGCTTTTTCGCCGACGGTTAATTTGCGAAGTGTGATTTCTCATACTCGGAGAGGGTTCAGTGTGAATAGTTTTATCTCTTACGTCTCATGAAATTATGTACTGACAAGTACTTCGAATTCTGTTCTAATGCTCGAATTCTAACTTCTAATGCTATTTCGCTGCCATTTATGTGAAACAGATCTTATTATAAGAATACTTTGTGTTTATATACGTATACAATATTGTATCATATATGCGCGCGCATGTAGTTGAAGAACAGAAAAAGCGAGCAGTAGCGATATCGCCGAGGGAAAAATGGATGGTTTTATCTTTCGGTAATTAAGTCAGCGGGGGCGAAAAATAAACAAACGTAGAAAACCCTCCGTCCGCGCGCGCGCGCGTCTCTTCAGGACTATCTGTGGCGCAGCTGTTACATCGTCGGGGACTCAAATAAACGACTTAGGTAGATTATGCATACAAATCTCGACAATTCTGCGCTCCGCGTGTAACCGGCCTCAACTCGCTCGTGTACGTCGGGGTCACAGCGTGAAAAAATATACAAGATTATCCATCCGGACTGATCGCGACTCCAAGAAAAAAATCACGTTCTCAAACAATGCAATGTGTTTTTCTTTTTGTTTTGTTTCTTTCACTTATCTTTTAAAAAGATATCTTAAATGCGACATGTTTACGAAAATTTTGGGGAAAACGCGGCTGAGTTTGTTTAGCAGGAAAGATGTTTACGACGAACGAAGAAAATTGTGTACATTCATGATCGCGCCAATGGGGAATGAATATATCGTGAGTTGACGTCAAAAATGTTTCGACGACATTCTACGATTTTCTCGAAGCGATACCCCGTTAATAAATGAACAAAACTCATTAAGAATGCATTCCGTTATTCACTGCCAGTACTGGCAGCGCTGCGAGTACCGTTGCAAAATACACCACAGTAAGCTTCTGACGAGCTCGTGAAAGCATATGATGTCATAGATTTTGTCTCGTTACTTCCTGTTACTGCGGCTCGCGAGGTAAAGGCATTTGCAGTAGAAAGATGATGTGAAACATGTGGAAATATGTTTGATACACGCAGAAATTAACAAAGATTATATAATTTTCATTATTTGTACACGCAGAAGCATGTAACATGACATAACTGATTTCATCTAATTTTTACAACGCGCTCGTGAACAATTTTTTTGAATAATTTTTGAAAAAATACTGATAAAAATCATCTGATGAATCAAATAGTTTTGCTATATTTTCGTTAAAAACGCAGCTGTCAACACACTATTATTAATTATGTTCAACGTTTATATTTAACGATTTTGCATAAGAAAACGTGCTGCGACTATTCCCGTTACAAGGCAGAAAAGACTCTAAGAAGCAATTACGGAACACATCGCCGGCATTGCTTTATGTCACGTTCTCAGCACTGACAATGAATACCGCAGCCTAAGTAATCGCATAGAGCGGATAATTACTCTATTAATTTGATAGCGAAGAACGAGATAAACGCAAACACATCTTAATGCACAACAGTAAAAAATCATACGAGCATTGTTATCTATCTAATTAAGATCAATCGTTTGAACAAATTGCTTGCGGAGGTAGCGATCTTATCTGACAGATACGTACAAAATATTTTCTTTTATATTTTTTTTTCATATTTTTTAAACAGTGTCTTAGCATTATTGCGAATTACTTTCTAAGATGTTTTCTGTTGTTTATTAATTGTCGTATCTCTCAACTATATCGCGATCTCCGCAAAGTGAATTAATCTACAATATATGCACGGAAAAAAAAAGATGTTGAATTAACAGCATCAGTTTAATTGAAATATATCCTGTTGATACAACCTCAATATTATTATCTACTACAGATATAGTTGCTTGAAAAATCTAGACATTAAATTAATCGCATATGCAATTGAATCAACTATTTATCTTTATGGCAGCCCGTGACGTCGAGTTTAGTTGAAGCAACTCCATTTTTTTTTTTTTTTCTGTGTGTCTGCGTTGATCTCGTTCAGAAAAGAAAGTGAAAAACATGCACTGGATTATTACTCACGTCTGTACGGTCGTCCTTCCTCCGGAGTGGATCGTTCCGTGTTCTCGGAACCGGGCGTAACATTGGCCTCGCGGTCTTCCTCGTCGGTAGTCGTCCCGCGGTTCGGCACCGAACCGGTGCCGGCGGTACCAGAGGGCGAGCGGCTCGCAGAACCGACCGGACTCTGCGGCCCACCGACTTCCTGACCGGCGACGGCAGCGGCCGCTGCACCGGAAGCGGACACCACTGCGCTACCGCCTGCGCCCGGTAGGGACGTGGGCGAGAACATATTCGACATGCTCGAAAGGGAGCCGATCCCGGGCAGACCGCCGTTCCCGGTCTCGACCTTGAGACACTTGCTGGGAGGCGCGAACGCGGATGACACCAGAGGCCGAAAGCCACCGAAGGGCAGCCTATGATCGAGCGGGTGCAGAAATTGCGGCGGCAGATGCAACATATGATGCAGCCCAGCGTAGCCCAGCGACGCCGCCGTGCTGAAAGGCACCTGCAGGTCCTTCGAATCCGTCACCTGGAACAATCGTCAAAGAGACGCGTGTGACTTTGTTCTCTCGTATCTCAATTGCGACAGCGGATGCATCGCATTGAAGCGAAATTACTCTGATTGACTACTCCTCCACCATATCTCATTTCCGTCACCGTTCCGTTCCCGATATTTCTTTTTCCGTCGGGATGCACCTTTATGTAAGTCGACAAAAACCAAATATGAGAATTAATAGAGAAATTGACGAACTGTACAGGCTTTATAATGGAATGTTTCACAGAAATGTAATAGCGATAGATCTTCAGCAAATTAGGTAGCAAAGGTCGATTTAAATACACACACAAGTCGCGCGTGTATCTAATGCTTTTAATTTTCCGTTAATTTTAGTGGCACTGACATTTGCGAAAGAAAAAAAAAGAACAAAATAAGAGAGAGAGAGAGAGAGAGAGAGAGAGAGAGAGAGAGAGAGAGATGGATTTTTCACTTCCAATACCGAGAAATTACGTTATCGAGCTCAACTGGTTTATTTGGTACGTGTGATAGCGGAAAAATGATCAAACCGCATAACTCGATGGCTCATTTGCAGCGCGTATTTCCGCGCCTTCAGTTACATCTGAATGGCATATAATATCAAAGCAGCATAGAGATATTGTTAATAACGCGAGACCACTGTGTTATAATAATCCGTCAAAACCTGAAGCTCTTCTATCTCTCTTTCTCTCTCTCTTTCTCTCCCTGTCTCTCTCTTTCTCTTCCCCGGCGGCGTTCTCTTCCGAACCCATGTGTCGGTTGTATCATTCAATTCGCCGTGATTGACGAGTCTATTAAGCTGCATACTGAATGCTCGCCAGGAGTATTTACGCACTGGGTTTTGTAACATTTATAAAGCCAGAATTATCAGATATTGTATTAAATGCGCGTGGGAGCAAATAATAACGGAGGAGCACATTTTCTGTGTTTTAACTTCTCGGAAAAAATAATTACGCATGCACGATAGCAAACGTTTCATCTCTTCTCTAATTTGTATTTTATAATTTTTATTTTAAAATAACTAAAGAGAAACCTTATTTGCAATATTTTAAAAAAGTGTATACGGATTTTCAAGTATGATTACTTACACGCTATTTGTTAATTTTCAAAAACACGTTTCACATTTCGCGTTGCGATTATCGTTAAATTGACTTTTTCCGGGATAAATATAGTCGCAACACAGGTTTGCGATAATTAACACAGAATTTTCCTTGAGTCCCGTTTTTCTCTCCTTCCGAGTCTGTCTCGATATATAAAAATGTGAAATATGTGATTGCTCAAAAGTATCCTGCGGAAAGGAAAAAAAGTCCGAAAGATCGAAATGATTTCGTCGGCGAAAAACAGAGAGTTTACCGGTTACTGGATTAACATTTCATTTGGCCGATAATGACGTGGGCGACGAGTTACACGCGCGCGGATATTAGTGCGTCGCGATTAGTTTATTATTCTTTTATATGAGGAAATGAGGTCCGGACTGCGGCGTATTTGCGCCCCGGCGGTTCAATCAGTGATTTATTAGGTATTCATTATTATTTTAATTGCGGCTACCCCTTTTTTTTTTTTTTTTTTTTTTTTTTTTTTTACTCGTCCGGGGGTGACGAAACGCGAGTGTATTTTGTTACCGCGCTATCGCAATTAGGTTCGCCCCCAAAATTATCTCATTTTTTAACGATGCTGAATTTTGATGCAACCCGTTTTCTCTCGCTATCTCCCTCGCTTCGCGCGTCCGCACGTGTTACGCAGACCGAATTGATGTCCCGCACGTATGAAAAATATTCAAGCATTTAAAACTGCCGCGTAGTATATATACGCTTATAATTATCGCCCGTGTTCGCTCGTTAAATGTTTTCGGCAATCACAGTTATGAGATAAAAATGTGCAATATACAATTCGTATTCTCTCTTTCTCTCTGAAAGATCCTCTCACGTACCTAATGATTGAACTTTCTGTGTGTATTGTTTTGCAAACAATACTTCTACAACTTTCTAGTTTCAATCGTGGTGTACAAATCGATGATTTTAAAAACTACAACTTGCTACATCTCGTTCACAATAAAGCTTATTATCACGCTGCACACATCGATGCGCAACTTGCGTCTTTTTTCATAATGCGTTTACATGTAAATTGACATTTTTACATACAAACTTTTTTATTTGTTATCTCTAAACAACGAATTCTCTCCGAGTGAGAATAATTCAGTTTTTTTGCAAGAAAGTTTATTGTGCGTCAATGTGCAACAGAATTGCTCATTATTCAAACATATTCACACGTTTACACAACCGAGTGCATTATTTATGTGACATTTAGCATTTCTCATGCTGACATGCAAAGCGGAAGTAGCAAGAGTTCAAAGTCATTGTCTTTATATTTTTACATTATTTTTGTGCGATGTATTTTAGGTAGACAGCGTTTGTTTTAAATCGTGTCACATACATACAACTACAATAATTCGGGTGCGAATAATTGCATGCACAAAGCCCTTCCAGAGATTGTTTTCTCATTCAAATCTCCCTTTTCTAAAATACGTGTGATACAAAATTTACTTTATAATATTTATTTAAATAATTCAACACATATATTATTTTCTCAGAAATCCGATTTTCGCGATTTATAGAGAAAGAAAATGGCGTGCAATTAGCGCACTAATACACGTGTATTCAATCAAAAGTAAATTACACGGTGTATACACATTCACACGAGCACATTCTCTTTCTCGCAAAACCACGAACACGGGATTGTGCATATAAAAGATCGAAAAATCTACATCTGGCAGAAGAAGGATTAAAACGCGTGTCAGCGTGTTATTTGCGAGGAAAGTGCAACGTAACCACGTTGCAAGCAAGTGCAAGCGAAGGCTTAGGCATATGGGTAAGGACAATAGGACACTAACTTGTGGATTGAAGGGTCTTTGCATTCTCAGGGCCTCAGGCAGCCCTCCGGCCTGCGAGAATACAACCAGAGATGGCGGCGGTAGATGATTCGGCGGTACATATGCAGAATTATCCATCTAAAACATACATCGTCATATGTTTCCTTCCGAGTCTCGAAAATTACCTTATCTTTCTTTGTTTCTTTCTTTCTATTTTCTAGATACACGATCGGCAACGCAAAATTCGAAAATAATTTCATCCAAATTAAATCTTGAAAACACGACCGCAGCAGATGTAATCGCGATCGCATTTTTATATCACTTGTGCTCAATTGTTGATTAATTAAATTTTTAAATTAATAAGATTCTCGCGCGAGTCTTTTTGTTACGATAGTTGACGCAATCGTGAAAATGTCCGGTCGCGTACATACGTTTACTTATCGAAAAATTTTATTAATTTTGCGTTTATTTAAAAATTTGACACATATAGTTTAACATAATCGATAGATATTACATTGTCATATAATTCGCTCTCAATGAGAATTACATCGTGTGACACGTTAGTTTTATCAATGAGAAATTTGTCGTAATTTTTTTTCGAGAATAGAAATAAAAAACTTCTTAATCAGAAAACTTGTATCTTCTAATAAACTTAGGAATTGTATATTACATGTAACTACATCTTCAAGACAATGTCTTGACTAATGACAACGTCTCAACTAATGTAATATTTGCTGATATTTTCCATAGAATATGAAAAGTACAAATTATATTCTAAATATGTGAAGATCAATGTATTACTTGTAAAATTTTATGACGCTCTTTTTATACGCGAAGTTTCTCCTTTGATGCAATTGCAATTAACTTTTGAAATTATCTCAGAAAAACCTAATTATGTTAACTAAATCGTGCGAAATTTACAGTCTTAAATCATAATTATAAATTTTCGGAATATCTGGCTATAAAAATTTGTAGCATTTTGTAAATGTAATCAAATTTCGAAATATTTGAAAAAAGTTGAATTTATAAATGCAGTCGGTGAATTAAAATCTACACTATTCGTCCGTAATGATTACTTTATCTTTATACAAAATAACAAAAATGTTAGTTAGCAAAAACATGACTAAACTAAGAAACTCAATAAAACGTCAACTCTTCACGATAGTTTCGAGTGTCGCGATGATAATTATTCGTGGAATGGAAACAAACAAATGCAAATAAATCTGGTGCTCACAGCTTATTCGGAAGATATTTTATTCCACAAAATGCGATTTAATGGAACACATCAGCGTGTCGCGGCGCGAGATCGCGGTGTGCCGCGTGTATCATTAATTATCGCAATTGTCAATTAATTACGGACGTTTGGGTGTCGATCTGTGCTGACAATTTCTACTACTTCTAACCTTTCAATCAGAAAGCTATCGAATTTGATCCGCGAGTAATTGCGTCGATCGATCGGACCGTCTTTTCCTTCGTGATTATTCGCTCGAAGTTCTGATCGAAAGAAAATCAAGGAACAGTTGCGATGATAAATAATACGCATCAAAATTATATGTATTTTTTAGAAATACAAAGTTAAAAATTTATACATTAAATGTTCTCAACGACTGAACGAAAGACTTGAACTTTTATTATCTCGCGTTTCATATGGTACGTAAATAAATTCAAAATCTAAATTATATATTATAAATTCAAAATCTAAATTATAAATAAAACAATTATATAAAAGTTCAATATAATGTATAAAAAAAACTTTATAATCATACTAATTCATATAATTATATCATTAAAATAAATGAGATTTGTCAATTACAAGCAACACTTTGAACAAATTGCTCTTTGTACATATCTATCCAAAATATCCAATATTTTATCGTATTTTAACTTTATGACAAAATTAAACAAATGACAGAGCTAATTGAAAGTAGGTTGTCTGAACAGAGGTTTTGAGCAAAATTGTTTTTATTATCTGTAAGTAGATATCTGTGAAAATGCATTCCAGAGACCAAAAATAACAGTTATTTTAAACACTTTTACGAAAAAAATCAATTACAAAAACTTGTTTGTTATTTAAGCTAAGAAATACT